>PVKE010014595.1:0-34691 GCA_004027555.1 Craseonycteris thonglongyai | reverse complement strand
GCACTGAAGACAAAAAGATAATTTCTCTCTATAAATGTGAAAAAAAAAAAAAAAAGAACAGTCTCCATAGTTGCACATCATTGGTTTTTCCACATAGTTTCATTCCACAGGTGGGAGCGGGGCTGCACAGGGCAGGAACTGGACCAGGGTCTTGTCCTGGTGAGAACCGAACTGGGGGCACTCCCCAGTTCAGCATATGGGTCCCCACGGGCCGGGGCCGGGGCCAGGATTCAATCTTCGGTCCCCGGGGCTGCAAAGTGAGCGCCTAACCCACTGAGCCATCCCGGCTTCTAAAATTTGTATTTAAAAGATAAAAAAGTCAACCATCCCTAGGAAATAATCTCCCTAACAATTCAATGAAATAGGACCAGATGTCTTCCTTTGCTGAAGAATATGCTTAACACTGTGGCTGAGTGGATTGTACTTTTCCATTTTACAAAACATATACATACATTAATGTGTACTGTCATGTGGCTGAAAAGGGGCCATCTTCAAACTGGAAATGATTATAACTTTATTTATTGATGTTACAAGGATGATAGTCTACATATTTCGATTCTGAAAATATTTCAAATGATTATTGTTATTTTATTAACATAAAGTCTCTCCTACTTCCCATAATGAATTTCTACCACTTGTAGTTAAAGTTATATTAATAGCTTTCCCATTTTTTCAACTGCTTTTGTTTTTCCTTCAATAATGCAATGAGAGTCCATTTCCTAAGGAGCCCTATCTTGGCTGCTGTGTGCGGTCATTCTGTGCCTCATTTCCTCTAACAAATGAAGTAAGCCTGTGAGCATACACACCACTACAAAATATATACAGCCAGACCTCCAATCCCCCTACGGTAGCAACAAAAGTGATTTTAAGTAATTGTTTTAATGAGGCAATTAGTATTTGATAAGTTACTGATCTTTCACAGAATTTTACTAAAATGCTTTGGAATGTGAAAAGAAACATCCTCCACCCATATAAGGCAGTATTGATTAAGTATGAATTCATACATCAGGATTCTAGATACCGTGTTATCTCAGAGCCAGTGCATATTACCTGATTAGTATTTATTGCATTGTGGCCATCAGTGAATTTTCAAGGCATCAGTTTTTGACAAGGGAGAATAAATTGTTAGTGTGATTCTGAAGTCACTTTGCAGCAGATCTGGAGAAAATTGGGTAATCAATTGATGCAGAGCACGTATGGGCTTAAATTGTTTAACTGGACTGAATTTGTCCCAATGGTTTCAATGGTTACAGGTATGTTTAGGAGATGTTCCCTGTTGATATTCTCTTACTTTATTTTTTATACACATTTTCCTGTGTTCTATGTATTTCTCCTCCTATTTTCTGCTTGGCAAACTTCTACTCATCCTTCAGGACCCAACTCAAAGTCATCTGCTTTGTAACTGTTCTTGATTCCCTTAGGAAGATTTTGTTTCCTGGGTCCTCTTACCACCCTTTGTTGTACGTAAGTCTTCAATATATAGGGATAAATACCAGTAATTGTGTTCTTAGAGCAGCTCCCTGCTAAACCATGAGCTTCTTTTGGACAGGGCTGTATATGTGTTTTAGGACTTACCTGCTCCTGATAATCCCCCCTATACAGTTGGCAGTATGTAAATACTTACTACTGTTACACAGTGGGTGGGTGGCTCTACAATACTGAGAATCTGAAATTTCAGGCTTTACATGGGCTTACATTGCCTTGAGATTGGGAGCTACAGGTACCACTGTACTAACTACCTTTATTACTCCTTCCACCACCACTGCTAACAAAGTGCTTAAATTCAAGATGTCATTAATTTCTCATTACAGAGCAAGATCATTGTTATGGTCTCCACTTTAGGAATAAAGAAAGTAAGGCTTAGGGGATACCAGGATAGCTTAACAGTTGAGAGATTGCCTTGTAATCGCTAGGTCCAGGATTCAATTCCTGGCCCGGCCTATGTAACCTCATATGCTGAACTGGGGCCCAATTGGTAACCACCAGGATGGCTCAGTGGTGAAAGTTCCCGCCTCCCATGCGGGATGCCCTTGATTCAGTTTCTGCCCCACATGGCCCCACATCGACCTGTGTGGAATGAAACCATGTCACAGTTAATGATATACAACTATGGAGGCTGCTCTGGGTCCTCCTCCCTTCTCTCTCTCTCTCTCTCCCTCTCACCTTCTCTCAAACATAAATATACAGAAAGAAAAGAAAGAGAGAGAGAGAGAGAGAGAGAGAAAGAAAGAAAGAAAGAAAGAAAGAAAGAAAGGTCACATCACTAATAAATGGTGACTCAGGGAGTCAAATGAAGGTCTCTCTGACTTCAAAGCCCATGTCTACAGTGTGACTTGGGATGCTATGGGGAAGGCTCATTCAAACCAAGAATCCCAAATTACCCTTTAGAGATTGATTTGTTTTGAGTCTTGAAGGTTTTACAGGGGCATCAAGAGTAAAAGGATAAAACACATCCAGAGTATTCTAATATGTTGATAATAGTGAACCATATTTTTAAGTTCCTACCAACAAATTTTTCACATGGATCATTTGAAGATTAGAGAAAAGTATTCACTTTAGCAGTAATTTAAATGCTGAAGAGGATATAGAGAAGGGAGACACTGAGGAGCCAGAGAGGAAGAACATGTCTGAAAGGAGAATAGAGGGTGCTAAAGATCAAACAAAGGGGTTGTGACCGTCACTGAGACCATGACTTCAAGTAGTTCAGAATGAAGGGGAAATGCAATGCCTATCTAGAACATTGTGTTGTTTTCCTATTGCTGCTGTAACAAATTCTACAACCTTAGTGGCTTAAAACAACACATTTATCCTCTTATAATTCTGGAGATCAGAGGTTTGAAAGGGTCTCACTGGGCTAAAGTCAAAGTACCAGTAGGATTACTTTTTTTTCTGGAGAGTCTAGGGAAGAACCTATTTCCTGACCTCTTCTAGCTTCTAAAAGCAACCTGTGTTCATTCCTTGGCTTGTGGCCCCTCACCAGATCTTCAAAGCCAGCAATATAGCATCTTCCAATCTCTCTGACTGAGTCAGACCCTCACTCTCCTGCTCTGTCTTTCACTTATAAAAACCCTTGTTGTGATTACACAGGGGCATGTGGATAATCCAGGATAATCTCCCCTTTTTGGAATCCTTAACCTAACCATGCCTGCAAAGTCTCTCTTTTGCCATGTAGTGTGCCACACGTACAGGTTCTGGGGATTAGGATACAGGTATCTTTGGGGTGCCTTATTCTGCCTCCCACAAGTATGTTAGAGTGGAAATTAGAGATCAGGAGACTGGTTTCCAATCTTGGGGTTGCCAGGGGCTATGTCCTTGGGGCAAATCTCAGTTTCTCTGGGTCTGTGCTTCCTCATGAGGCCTTGACCTAAACACTGGAAGGTATAGCTACAGCTAATTAAAACCCAGACCTGTTCTACACACCTGCAAATGACACCATAGCGTTTATTTAGGCCATTTCCGTACATGTCTTTAGTCCTTCAAATGGCGTCTCTGTAGGTTCTCAGCTGATTTCTGCTTACTATCCTACATTTACTTACACCTTGCCTACAGAGCATGTAAGTTTTCAATTTCTCATTTTAAACAGGGGGCTCCAATTCTGTAGCATGGATGATGCATTAAATATCCACAGCCAAACTGCTTAACGCCCAGGTTTTTTATCCCCTTCAAATTAAAGCTTTTAAAACACCCAGACTCCATGCTGGCGGAACGACACACGCAGACTTTCTGCTGGCTCTCGGGGGCAGGCGATACTGGTTCCTGTCAAGTTCTAAATCTGGAGGCTTTTTTTATAGTGGAACAACTAAAAGGAATTGCTGCCTTATGATATGTAACTACTACTTATTATAGACTGATCCATTTTACAGCAGGGAGGTGGAAGGCAGGGGGCTGGAGGAAGAACAAGAACCAATCTTAGACCTGAGAGAAAGTAACCTTCTAATTGCCTTTTGCATGACAGCATCATAAGCTTCTTTATGGCAGCTTTATTTCACAGTGACCTGCTACACTGCTCTAATTTTTCTGGTGTCACTCATGCAGTTTTAAAAAATGATTGGTTTTATGACTTTAGTTGAGAATTTGTCAAGGTTTCACATTTGTGGAAGCCTTGAAGCAGTGGCCTAATAGTCCATAATTTGGTGTTTAAAGGGATGTTGGTGGGTAACCTGCTTGGGCCCACAGGTGCCTACAGTGATCGCATTCTTATGCCTAGTGGGAAAATCTCCATAATTTCTTTCGCTACACTAAACTTTGCTGTGAGAAAACTCCATTCCAGTTTCTAGAGGACTCCTGGCATCCTGAAATGGGAGAAAAGCCTTTCAAGCTTCATGATCAGGTTGATATTTAAACCTAATTCCCATGAAATGTACTTCAGGTGTTAGTAAACCCAGACCAGGGTCAGCGTATTCTGGCAATCCGGATTTATGCACTGTCTTTCATGACGCACAGTCTGGAAATGAAAAAGCACTGAACTCATTTCTCTCTGTCTGTCTGTCTGTCTGTCTGTCTCTCTCTCTCTCTCTCTTTCTCTCTCTCTCTCTCTCTCTCCCTCCCTCTCTCTCTCTCTCTCTCTCTCTCTCTCCCCTTAGGATCCCAAATGCCCTAACAGATGTTTTTAAAAGCCTCACTTTTGAGGACTGTTTTGGCCTCCTGCCACTGTGTGTACTTTTAGGTTTAATGAAAATCGGTGCCTCCCGAGTGCTTCTCCTGAGGGGGAAAGCAGCTAGTATCCTGGTGAACTTGCTGGCTCTCTTTCAGCCAGAACACACGGGCCAGCAAGGTTGAATGTAAACACAGGCACACACGCACACCTGCTTCATCCCTGTGCCTTCTCTCCCAGTGCCCTCGGCTGGCCTCCGTATGGTGCATTACCTGCTGGTGTTTGTCACAGTTGCTGTTTCTCCCCCTTGGTGTGCCTCAACATAGCCGGTTCTTCTTTGAGCAGCGGGTGATTTTCTGAAGTGACCTCCGCCAGGCGGGAGATTTATGGTGGCGTTTGCTTTCATTATGTGTCGAGGCTGCATCGTGAGCTCACTGCGTCGCTGTCAGAGGAAGAGCAGAACACTTCCCAGAATAAGCCTCCGGTATTATCTTTGAACATATGTTCTTGATTAAATGAGAAGAGGAAAGTCTCTTCGTTTCTCCCATTTGGAGGTTAAAGTGGAGGGTTTGTCTAAAAACAGATTGTGGTAAATTGTGGGTTTATTTGAACAGTATGTCAACATTATTTACTCATGGAAAAAAAAATTCTCAAATTGATAGGTTTCTTTTAATTACCTCATTCTGAAAGCTGCTCTCAACAAACAGCAAATATTTCAGAAGCCATTTGGATAAGTCTGGAAATGTTGAATTACTGGAAACTTGCCGGGAATAATACCTTTGAAAATGTTTCCGTAGTTCTGAGTATAAGAAAACTTGATTAGCAAACAGCTGGTCTCCAAGCAAACTGGGTATTGCCTTCTGTGATCTGCTGGCCTCCTTGAAAAGGATGGCTTGCAAGATTCTCGCCTAATATTCATCATGCCACCCTGAAAAACTGGTACCTTTCTGGAGCTAGGTGTCACTGCCTATCACTCAGATCAGATGACCTTATTTGACCCCACTATAACACTGTCTTCGTCCTGGGTTCTGTCCAGCAAACACAAATGCTGAAAGAAAGAAGGTTCAGTTATCGGGTGAGCTCTGGACAGGTCCGAAGAGCTCTTCTAGCATATCCAGGCCAAATCACATCTTCCCAGATAATTTATTGCATTGCTTGGTCCTGGCTACATGAAAATATGATCTGATAAACACAGCCATTCCCAGAGCCCAAACCTTTTTGGAGGGAGAGGGAAGTGGCTGACGGGAAGAAGACTGAGAGACTCAGTCTTCAAGCCAAGGACCCTTGTACACATACACCCTTAGGCACATGTTCTTTTCAAAACTGATGTTTGCTCTCTGTATGTACGTAGGTGGAAGGGATTGTGGAGTGGTGGTAGTGGGACCTATATGGATTTAGGTCCTACACACTGTGATGTACTCTAGACTTGTCTTTTGGGCACATTCCATACTTTGGGTAACATTTCATGTAGCAGCATATTGTACTGAGTGTACTTCTTGGGAAACTTATAAGTTGAGTATCTCATTAAGAGTATATCATCTGAAATAGACATATGCAGGACTGATTTAGGACTGCTGTATGTGCTGGTACCGTTGTTTGTTAAATATTGAAATCTCTACCAGTTGGTAAATTGCTGCCTAAGACTCACTGCCCACTGTGAAGAGGAGGCCTCCAGGATTGCGATGGGCACTGCTGCTGGCATTTGGGCCTTGCTCACAGTCACTCCCAGCCCTGGGTCTATGTGTGCCGTCGCCAGTAGCCTGAGCCTCAGTGAAACTCTCCTGTGCCTGCCCAGACCCTGCAGGCAGCCAGAGCGCTGTGGTCCCTTGGCCACTGTTTGGGTTTGTGTGGAGGAGCTCAGACAAAAGAGGCTTGCCAGGGCAGCACTCCCATTCACGCCAACAAAAATCACTTTTAAAGAGAAGTTTGGAGCCATTTGGGAATTCAAAGCTTCCCCCCCCACCCCGCCCCCCATATTCTTGCAACTCTTTTCCTCCACGTACCAGTGTGAAGTCCAGAAGCCTTCACCGTGGAGACCAGTTCAGGAAAGGAAGATGTAATTCTAGTCCCAGCTCCAACACTTAATAACTCCATGACCTTGGGCAAGGGACTTAACCCCTCTACACTGCAGTTTTCTCATCTGTAGAGTATTGATGTTAGATTTGATTCCTTCCAGCTGTAACAACAAATGATTTTTAGTCTTTAAATTTCTGTTCACTAGCCCATTCACCCATCCTAACAAAGGATGTGCTATTGATGCTTAAAGAAGAAAGAAAAATAATACATATCACCTGCTTACAAATAATGTTTGAACACGAGTTAAGAATGCGGCCAAGTGTGCTCCGATGCAACCTGACAGAGGGAGTTGACAGGCCCAGGATGTGGCCAGCTTGCCTCATGCCTGCTTACCACATTAGCCAGTGCAGGGAGCTCCTTGCTGAGCTCATCTGATGGAGCTCCATGCTAATGGGGCCATGGCCACTGATTCGAGGGCTAATGTCCTCTATCTCATGGTTCTGCCCTAGCAGCCATCTTTAAAATGTGTGTTGTTGCTCATCGGTGCAAATTTATCATTAATAGGGAAAATAATCCAACATACAAACAACAGTGCCATAGATATGACATAGAGTAGCATTGTGGTAATGGAATTATCATTGTTTTGGGCTGTATGACTCATTTCAAGTATTGGTAGTTATAATTCTATACATTAAGCTATTTCTTTATGATTTAAGAAAAGTTTTGGTCTCTCAAGTTGTAAATTTTTAACCTTGGGTATAATTTTAGGTGGAGATGAGGGAATAGTCCAGGCTTCTTATGTTAACATAAATATCAGTCATAACTTTGGACTAATACATAGAAATTCATTTTGTAGATTTTTATTATCAAGCTATTCCCCACATGGAGATTATCTTTAGTCATATAACATTACAGTTGTTAACACTGATGACTAGAACTAAAACATCATGATACCTACTATTGTCTGCTGTTGGGAGAATTGCTGTTTTATATTTGTTAAGGGTAGAACTTATAGATCCGTGTGTAAGTGTGTGATTTTCCAGGGAGTTTGAGCCTTGGCCTTGGCTTATATGCTTATGGTCTTCCCAGACAAAGGGTTATGCTGGTTTTTTGAGTTACTCTTATTGGTTTTTAAGAAAGTGAATTTTTACTCTGGATTTTCATCTAATTTTTCTATTTTACTTTGAATTCCCCTTATGTCCCCATAAACAAAAGTCCTACCAGGCTTGAACTCAAGCTTGGTTTTAGGAGCTGCATCCAGCTATTTCACAAGCGACACTGCAGACACTTAATACAAGAATATAGGCTGAGAAATTTAATACTCTTGAATTTAATACTCTGTTTTTATTAGGAAACCCTGGGATTTGTCCCTATTCAACACCCTGTTTAATTTAAGAGCTAAAAAAAAAGATAAATATCACTTCCAGATGCAAGTACTGCATTGAAGATCTATAAATAATTGCTAAAGTGTGCAGTATGAATGGGCTGACATTCCTTCTGCAATTTAACCTCTGTCAGTATCTCATGCAGAGTTTGTCAATCATTATGATAACATCTTAGGTTTGATTCTGACTTCTTTATAATGTCAAACTTACCCTCCACCACCCCTGCCATCCTCCCTTATATATGTGTAAAGGAAATTTTACCTGACCATCAAGCTTTAGTAGGGTTTTCCTTATAAGGAAGAATCTAAACCTTGAAAGGGACAGCCAGAGTCATGGCCAACATTTGTTCCCAGGACTCAGTTGTCACCACATTAATCCCTATGAGACACTCCTTCAGTGACCTCAGACCCAAGGGTAAATCCAACTGTCTCCTTAGTTCTCCAAAAACACAAAGCACAGCTGTGACTAAACTGGAACTTTTGAACAAAATCTTTAGGTACCAAAAACTTTAGGATAACAAAAAGGAAATTAATATTAAGGGTAACATAAAAACAGATTATGTGTTTTTGCAAGATTCAGCTCTCTGCCCTGTTTCTACCCCCTTTGGAGGAAATCTTCAATCTTTACCACCTGGTGTTGGCCGCAGGCCAAGTCCCAGAGAGAGAGATGACTATTTCTTCCCCTCCAGTCAGGGACGCGTTTTCCTTGGATGATGGATAATAGGAGTGTCTACTCCTTCAGGGGATATGCAGCCCTTCCCCTTCAGGGCCCTGTTCTGTGGCCTCCACAAGATCGAAATGCACCTGGACTGACCCCGCAGCCCAATGACACACGTACAGAACGGTGACGGTGACGGGTGTTTGATACTGAGCACCATAGGAAAGTCAGGACCAAGACCCCAATGCTTTCTTATAACCAGGATTCTTACTCTTTCTGTGTTTACCACATTCTTGCAAGTGATAGGATTTTGTCAGTACCCTTGAAGAAATAGAAAATTATCAAGTCTGCAATCATTATAAAACAATCACTTCTGTGATATGCATATAAAAACTCACACTGGTTGTGTTTTATCATTTTACTTCTTTTGAATAGAACATTGTGTTGATCTGACGTTTTCTCTTCAGGCCTCTAAAGACAAAATTCTACTGTGTTCCAATAAATACTTTTTTTGTTGTGATATGATATCACCACCACCTTACATCCCACTCCTGGCAACTTGCTCATTTGTTCTACATCATGTTGTTTCTGCCTGTTGAGCTCTATGGTCCCTCTGATTGGATAGCGTCACACTAGCCTTCATCCTCAGATGTAGCCAAAATAAATTATACACTTCATTCAAAATTTGTTAGAACATTTACAAAGTTTTCTCTGACATAGCAAAGTGCCATAAGACCCTGGTTGCTGATCACTGTACCACATTACTAGGGTAATATGAACAAGATCAGAATTTTTATACTGCACAGTTTAACTAATCTTGTCATATATGAGGGCTGAAACCGGAAAAAATCCAGCCATAGTCAATCTAAGGAAAAGGGTAACATGGCTGGATACTTTCTGGACAGCCCTCTTAAACTTTTCTTTTAGTATGCATATGAGAGGTATACAAAAAGATATTTGCATTTAATTTTCTACGTGTGTGGGAATTTAGGAGTATGTGTATGTTTTAAATAAGCAGTATGGCCAGGAATGCTGGCTAACATACAGAGATCTATAGATGACTTTTTTTCAGTGTGGGCCCTTGGGTTTTGTGGTGTTGTGACTACCTCAAAACAAAGGGAAATGTTGTGCTGTGAATTTCCTGTCCCTGGAAAACTACGTGGTTGAAAAATCTCTTCTTTCCTCTTGAGAACTATCCGTGTGCCAAAGTAAGAAGAAGCCTTTGGAAGGATTACTCAGGCTTCCCCCAATTCTTCTCCTTACCCCAAAAGTCTAATAATTTTAAGAAAGAAGAAACGGAAGAGCCCTTGTCACTTAAGCATCTCCGCACTATTAAATAGCCAGGTGCATTGCATGCAGCTATGTCAAGTTTGGACTCGCACCAGCAATGAACATACTGCCATTTTATTTTTTCCCCAGGAAGTAAATTGCATACATGTCACAAAGAGTATTCAGAAAAGGGATTGCCTTCTGCTTTGTCTGAACTACTTGCACACTGGTTTTAACCATGCTCTGAGTCCAGGCACATTTGTGCCCCTGACCTAGCTTCACCAGCTTCTGCTCATTGGCCAGAATGGCTGTGCTGTATCGTTTGACAGCTAAGAGTAAAGACCACTCAGTCTTAATGAGATGGGTTGTGAAGTGGCCTTATTTTGTAGATGAGGTGATTGAAATTCAGAGGTACTTTTGGCTTGCTGGAGGCCCTAAGACAGCATGCACTGGCCTGGGAGCCATGCCCCCTCCGTGGGTTCAGGGATGGGACTGTGCTCAAATCCTGCCAGGTGCTCTGTACATGTCTGGTATCCATGGAAGACTGGAGAAGTTGCTGTTGTACTCACTCTTTTATCAAAAGTGTAGAACCCACCAAAACTTTGTCTGCTTCTAGTGAAGGTTTCAGGGTAAAGAGGACCTCTTTCTAACCCCCACCTGTCTGTTACTTCTGAGGTGGCTGAGAAAAATATAAGACTCCATCAGCCTCATGATATAAAACCTTAAGGCTTAAGCACTTAAAGTTTGTGGTAACATAGATGCAAACACATAATTCAGAATACTAACTTCAAAACAAACATTTGTTTTCAAAATGATAAATACTTGTCAGGAATTTTGTCTAAATCAGTTCAAAAATGAAGGATTTCATTAAAATGGCTTCCCCTTCTAGGTTCAGTATCTAATTCTTATTCTACAAAAAGAAAGAAAAGAAAGAAAGAAAAGAAAAATATAGTGTTTGTGACATATTACTATATGCAACGTTCTGAAGCCCCTACTTTGTGGTGGTTTTTCATTCAAATTAATCTTAATTTTTATCCTTTCTTTAAATATGGGCTGGAATTGATATTGTGATCAAACAAAAGTAACAAAATAAATGATCTGCCCTCCTAATTCCGTGACTAGCTTTCACATTTTGTTGTTCTTTTGGATGCTTCATTTACCTTTTGCCCCTTCTCACAGTGCATCCAAATGACTGAGGTTCAAATATGTATTATTTCCTCAATAAAACCAGAAATCCCCTAGTAACAGAGGCAATATAGCAGAGCCACTTTTTTTTTTTTTTTATGATGAAAATCCAAGGGAAGTACCTTCTGTACTAACTGGGTTATAGAAGACATCTTTTAAAGTATGTTTCTTGTGGGTATGATTTGGGCTGTGATATCTATAAGTTTATGTAAACGTGAACCATGAGATTTGTTTTTCATTTGTTTGGCCATCAGATTCCCATAGTTCCTTGTTCCAGGCTAGTTTTCAGGATTTTTTCGTGAACTCTCACCCAAGGTCACACGCAGTCATTTGAGACAGCTATGAAGCAAGCTGAAGCCTCCTCCTGTCCTGGTGAGACTAACTTGTTTATTCAATAGAACTCACAGGAGTTTATTCTTTTCCTGTTACTACTTGCAAACGTCCCCTTGGCTCCACCTTCCCACTTCAGGTGCTATATTAAGGTCCACTCGAGTTAAATCTTCCCGTTCTTTACCAGACCTACCTAACACAGTTTCGGTGTCCCCAGGAGGGAAGGGGAAATGTGGTTTTCTCTTTCACTTGTTCTCTTTGCCTCCCCCCTCATTGGTTGCCTCTGGTTCTCTCTTCCTTCTCTGCATGGAGCCAGGGAGGGGAGATTAGGGACCAAATGGAAACTTCTCTTACCCATCAGTGCTATGATTTTGTCTCTGTACTCTTGGGGTTCTTCCAGAGCCCTTGACTCCTGGACTGAGTTACTGTTACCCTTAATGGTATGCTTACATCTGAGGTCTCCCTACACCCTGCTTAGTCCTTGCATCAGACCCATTCTCCAGCCCACAGTCAGTTCCCAGACCACTGTCAGCACCTGCCTTCAGAGAAATCCTGTCTTCTACATATGTACACACACTTGCCACCTTGGTTTCAAATCAGGACTTCTGTAGTTTTAGTTTGGCTTTGTTTTTATGCCCTAGATGCTTTTCCTTACTTGACTGCAATGGAGCTGTGTAGCTGGAATTTTGTTTCATGCAGGGTCTAGTTGTTTCATATGTAGTGGTAGGGTCATACAGTATATGACATCTGCCATACAGGGGTAGCAGAGGTTGGACCTCTGAGTTTGTGAGAAATCTGCATTGGGAATAAGATGACCATCTCCTCTTACTGGAGGCTTGCCTATTCCTATGAGTGTGTTTCTTGGAGAGATGGTGCCAAAGATTTGTCTATTTCTACATGGTTTCTTCCAAAAATCTATTTTAAAATTTCTAGTCTTATATAGTCTGGATGGGGAGTTAATTTCTGGAATTTTTTAAAATGTTTTATTAAGTCTTATTTTTAGATATTATATGGTTAGTACTTAGTGTCCCCAGATTTGGGGCTTTCACCCAAATTCTGAAATAATAGGAAATGTCCCATCTTGTTCTGTGGTACTTAGTGTGTGGTTGAGCCTTTGAGTTTTTAGAACACAGTTGTTAATCTCATTCCAGAACTCTAAACATCACTTAAACCAGTAAGTCCCAGCCTTCCTAAGAACCTGAACTCTACCATGAGTTGAGTTATCTGGTAAGAACTTTAATGGTAAAACAGGCTATATGTTTGATTTGAGGTTTCTGGTGCCCTCTTGTAAGTTGTAAGGATTTAGAATATAATTGCCAAGGCATATCTGGGGTCATCAACATAAGTTCTAGAAAAGGAAAAGCAGAGCAGTCCACTCTACAATGTTTTCATCTTGAGCTTGGACTTCTCTCAGACAAGCTGCGTGTCACAGGGACTTTCTAGTAACAACATCGAGAAGGGGGCGTGAATGGGAAAAGCTCACATAGAGTCAGGACAATGGCTACCGCAGCCGCTAAGGGCAAAGCTGCTAGGTGTCTAATGGTTTGGCAAAATTCCCCATCCACAGGCTCCCCAAAGGTATTATGGACACCTCAGGGAGCTGTCAGCCGCTTCAGAATACGTTGAGCTCTATTTTACACCCCTAACCTATCACTTAAGTATTATTGAGCCCTAGAATTTAGAGTTCTGATAAGTTTTCTAAGCACAGATCTCTGAGGGTGGGAAAATTTGGAGTGTCTGTCATCTTATCCTAATTTTCTGAGTACTCTTTACCTCTGCACAGCCATATTTTTATACTATATAGTCCTCTGGTCTTAACTAATTGAATTGGGGTGGACAACCCCTTGTAGGCCTGATCTTTCTTTCCACAATTTGGAATTGGCGCCAAGGAATAAATATATAGCTTGTAACTACTTATGGCTAAAACTTAAATAATATAAAATCAGGAACTGTGCATGGAGAAGCATGAAAGAGAGGGGGAAAAGAGAGATACTTCCTTGTCTCCTGAGCATTTTCCAGTTCCCAGAGCATACACAGCTCTTAGTATCCCTCCAGGGACTTTCCTTTTAGACAAAAGATAGCTCAAGCTAATATCTTTTATTTAAAATGAAGACAATCTTGATTAGGACTGAGAGTCCTCTAATTTTATAATATTTCTCATAGTAATATATGTGAATTGTATAAACATGATCATACTTTAGTTTATGTTGTGGGAGGAAATGGAAACAGGGATAATGGAGACAGGGTTACTACACAGTTCAGGATTCTGAGATACAGACAGCAGATGCCATTGCAGCCAGTCTAAGCAGAAAGGAATAAAGATTATTAGACTGTTCACAGAATCTTTGAACAGAGCCAGGCTGGGAGGCTACATGACTAGGGACAGATCAGCCAAGTACCCCACATCCAGAAGAATAGAATGCCCTGTTATATATGCCATGGATTGTTCTTAAAGGCACTTGTATGTTAGAGACTGAATAGTAGACATGCTTCCACAGCTACCCCAGGAAAAGCCAAAGGCTTCTCCCATGATATATATTGCAAACACCTGTCTCCCTGAGGGTTAGGCCACTCTGCCTCAGCTTGATCCCACTGCCAAATCAGTGGTTCCACAAGCACCTGAAAAGGGTACACAGAGTTTGATGAGATGGTGAATCTGAAGAAGCCTAGGGGCAAGACAAGGAGGTCACAAAGAGTGGAGGCCTCATATCTGGAGGCAAATGGCAGGGACCCAAGAGTCCAGCAGTGGGTTCCCTCAGAACCCCCTTATTAGCCACACCTTGGTGGACACCAGCAGAGGGCACTCAGAGACCAGACCAGGCCAACCAAAACCTGCTGGTTGCAGGACAAGCGCTCCCACTCCCAACTTGTGTCCCTCCCTAGAGGCCATCTTGGGAGGTGGAGGGAGAGCAGAGCCCCCTGTGGGATTCAGAAGAATTGGCACCGCTTAAGTAACTGAATTATTTACCCCACGGAGAGTAAGTTACATAAAAAAATTATCCTAAGAGTGGAAGAGACTGAGATCAGTTTTGTTTTTTTCATTCCCCACCCCCACCCCCACCCCGGTACTGAGTGGGAATAGGATCCATAGTGAGTTGAGATCCACAATAGAAAAGAAAGAGAGAACTATATTTTGCACATGAGTTGTGATGTTTACATTTCAGCATCCATGAGTGCAAACTTGGAAAGCTGTTAGCGCCTTTGCAGCAGCATATGGTGGGGATTTGGAGATGGTTTGGTAGCCCAAGAGTCGAGTAAGGACAAAGGTGTCCTATCCATTCTGTTGAAGCCAACATTGCCTTTACAAGGATTCCTCAGTTTCTGCTGGGCCAAGAGGAGACCAAGAGCCTGCTCAGCAGGGTGAAGTGACTCGATGCCAAAGCTGAGGTGTGGATGGTTACACTGCCACAGGGTCCTCAGTGGCAGCAGGCTGCAGAAGGGGTGCCCTGCTGGCCACGCATGGCCACTCTCTCATGGCATGAGAGAGCCAGCTGATAGACACTGCCAGAGCCAGAAACCAGCCAGCTAAAGAGACCAGCAGAGAAGAGACCAAGGACTCCTAGCTGCATCCTCAGCAGCCGTGTCCACCACATGCCCAGGTACCAGCAGGGTCATAGGGACTCCTCTCCCATAGACCCGAGTACATGGCCTGGTGTTTCACCAAAACAGATGGACTTTAGTGGAGGGGATATACACGCACACACATACATACATACATACATACATACATATACATATAGCCTGAGACAAAGAGATCATTTTAATTGGCAAGTTTAATTTTATTTCTCACAGTAGAACATAGTGATTGATGAACATTGAACTCTGGAGCCAGATGACCTGGATTGGAATCAGCTCCTTTTGCAGCTGTGTGGCCATGGGCAGACAATGAAGTCTCTGACATGGGTTGCGTACCTGCTAAATGAGGATTCTAACAGCACTGTCTCCTAGGATGTGTGAAGATTAAATGGCTACTGTATCTTAAGTCCTTAGTGGAGTGCCTCGCACACAGAGGCAACCCCAGTAAAGATTTCCTGTGATTATCGCCCTTCAGGATGGTGATTCATGAGGAAGTGACAATCCCTTAGAGAAACTTTAAAAAATGTTCCACGTTTGTTCCATCTCATCCATGGTGTGGACATTTTAGAGCCCACCATAGACAGATATTTGCCTCTGAGTCACCCCTCATAAAGCAGCTGGGGAGTCATGGAGGGTATGTAGAATTCCTGCCTCATTCAGAAGCTGAGCTCAGAAACAGGTTGGGGGCCTGTCGCATGCGACCACACACCCCACTTTGGAGCAGTTTCTGCCTTTCACTTGCAGGGCTGTTTTCAGCCCAGTACAACAAGCTGCTCCCTTGCCTTGGACTGACTGCCTATTTCAGTTGCTATTCTTTTTATCTTCCACAAGTTATCTTTCAGAAGTTGCCCTCTGAATTTTTATAGCACTTCAGAGATGAGGGGGGCCATTGTTACAAAAGGAACCTTTAAGTGTATTATTCATTCCTTTGAGCAGAGATTTGTTGTTATTTTTACATTCTAAACCTTGGGGACAGTGAGTGTTTTAGGAGAAGAGACTCTTCAGTGCACAGTGAGACTGTAGAGTCGGGGAGCACCGTGTCAATTGCCTGTGGCAAAGCAGCTGCTATCAGCATGGGCAGAGACTGATTGTACTCCCCCCTCCCCTGCCACCACTCCCTGGTAGCACTCTAGGTGGCCTGTGGCTTTATACAGATATATACTTGTTGGGGAGTTAGTGAGGACCAGTGAGGAACCCACTCACTATGTAACTGTCATTTGCTGAGCACTTGTCACATACCAGTATCACTAGGCACTCTGCATTAGATATACCATAAAGTCGGTGGCTTATAACTGTTTATTCTCTCATAGTTTGGGAGGCTAGAAGTCTGAAATCAAGGTGTCAGCAGGGCAATGCTCCCTCAGAATCTCCATGGGAGACTCCTTCCTTGGCTCTTCCTTCCTTGTCTTGTGGCTGTGTCACTCTGGTCTCTCCCTCTGTAGTCACATGGCTTTCCCCTCTTTGCGTCTTCTCCTCTTTTGTTATAAGGACAGTTATCATTGGATTTGGGACCAACGCAGGGAGATCTCATCTCAAGATCCTTAACTTAATTACAAAGACCCTTTTTCCAGATAAGATTATGTACACAGGTTCTGGGGATTAGAACAGATATGTCTTGAAGGGAGAGAGACACCCTTCAATTCACACTGGATACCTCTGAAATTCTCACAATCACATTCTAAAAGCTTGTACCTCTATCTCAAAAATTAACTTCAAACATTTCAAGATGCTCAAAGTTATGCTCTTTGTAAGTAACAGAGCTGATTTACATGCAGGATTGTCTGATTTCAAAGTGTTTGCTCTTTCAACTATATCACACTAAGAATAATAATAATTGTTGCTGATATTTATTGAATACCAATCATATATCAGATGCATTAGAAATATTATTTCTAAACTTTATAACAATTCAACAAATTAGGTCTTCTTATTCAAAATTTATAGATGAGGAAACTGAAAATCAGATGAGTTAAAAAGTCTCCAGGGGGAAGCCGGGATGGTTCAGTGGGTTAAGCGCTCACTTTGCAGCGCCAGGGACCGAGGATCGAGTCCTGGTCCCGGCCCGTGCGGACCCATGTGCTGAACTGGGAGCTCCCCCAGTTCAGTTCTCTCTCTGTCTCTGTATCTCTCTCTCTCTCTCTCTCTCTCTCTCTCTCTCTGTCAAAAATAAATAAATAAATAAAAATATAAAAATAAATAAAAAGAGTTACTTTAAAAAAAAAAAAAAAAAAAGTCTCCAGGTCATACATGTTGTAAGTGGTTGAGCAGAAGTTTGAAATCAAAGGCAAAGCAAGTCAAGGCCACTGAGAAATCTTCAAAGCACTGAGGAAACCTACAGATAGCAGCATGACTTTTGGTTGTTGAAGGATGGGCTAAGTCTCTTAGAAAGGCATTAAAAATTCCTGAGACAATCCAGGTCAGTTTAACCCTACCTGGTACAGTAAGGTTCAGACATTTTCCATGCTGGGAGTGAAGCAGAGACTTGCACCATTTTCTCCTGCCCTGGAGCCTGTCTCGCTTGTCAGGTTCTGCCCATGTTTTGATTTTTGTCCAGTTAGAGAGGATCGCCTTTTTGACTCTACAGAAAGCATAGGAACTTCGTGCAATTTAGCATTTTTAGAGCTCTGCCTCCTGTAGGTGTTAGAATGGTTCCTGAGATTGGCAGAGGAAGGACCATTATCTTCCTTTTACAGTTGAGGAGACTGAGTTTCAAAGTGAGCTGTTGGCTATTTGCTTCTCACAAAGGCAGGAGCAACCTGGGGCCTGCCTATTAAGCCTCAATCTAATTGTTTTTCCAGTGCACCAAGCCTGTTTTAGATTTTTTTTTTTTTAATCCAAGAAAGAAATAAGGATAAATTTGTCTAGCTTTTGGTACTTAAGAAGTTGGGAAAAGGGTCTCTTTTCCCCTTTTCAGTTTTGAGGGTAAACTATTGCATATTAACACCGGTATTTACAAATGATTTGCAATTGAGAATTTTGTTTTCTTAAGGGTTGAGAGCTCTTTAATGAGACCCTATTTTCCATACATTCCAAAAAAGAGAGCTAAGCAAGTTCAGTTGTGTCCAGATTGGTGTTTATAGTGCCATCCTCACATGGTAGATGTTACTTCATGAGGCTGAATTTGATATTTCATAGTGTTGAACCCCTCTTCTGGATACTGGGGCCGTCCTTACCAAAACTTTATGATAAATCATAGAATTTGGAATGAAAGAAATGTAATACTCAAACCTTGCTAACTTAGATAATATACAAAAATATATTTAAGCCAATGATACTCAATCTTCATACTTGAGAGGGAGGGGGGTGATTTTACAAATAATGTTGCAGAGAAAATAATTTAACTCAAACAGCATGATTACCCACCAAAATAATCATTCCCCAATAATGGTATGAATGTTCCTTCTTTTCTCTTAAATCATTATTTCCAACATACAGCTTATATACCCCCTTAGATAATTATGGCCACTACCCACTTCTAGGACCTACTCAGCTACCATCCCCTGCTTGATCCCCAACCCAACACAGTTTCCCTGGCTTATACTGGCTAGTTACTTGTCTTGGAAGCCTCTTTGACTCCTCACCTCTTAACACACACACACACACACACAATGACAGAGCTAAGCCTATCTACAATAACAGAGTTTTTAGCTCTTCTCATCACTCCAGACTGGGATGAAGCACCATACATCAGGCTGTGGGGTCCGGCATCTCTTGTAGTTGGGGAGGTCATTTGGTGTAACTTGGACATGTGAAGGACTTAATTTTCATTGGAACTAACTTTGACAATTGAGAACTGGCAACAGGAGGTAGCTGGGATGATAAACTCCCTCTCTTCTGTCCTTCCCATGGGGTACCAGAGCATGGCTTCTCCTTGTACCCCATTCCTAGATGTCTCAGGTGCTAAAGCGACAGACCTACGAAGTGAGTAACTCACTGTATCTCCCCATGGCTCATCACAAAGCAGGGGCCCGTTCTCTCAGGCATCACTGTGCTGGCTTCATACCCTTTCCCTTCTTTCCTTTTCCCAGCTTCACTAGCCTGGGCTTGCACTTCCCAAACAAGGTATCAGCACTTCAATCTTTGCTTCAGGCTCTTTTCCAGAGAATCTAGGCTATTTCTTATTGGATTGTTGTAGAATAGATTCAGTGGGTGGCTATTCTCACTTCCAAGCACTCCTCTTTCCAATTTAGTCCATCATACCTCTTAAATACACATAGAATGTGGCTCCCCTTCCACGGACCCCCACTGTCTATAAAATAAAGCCTATATTCCCTCATCTGGCTTTAACAACCCTGTAGACTTGCTATCAAACTTTTTTTTTTTTACATGAGTTTTCATTCAGATGCCCTTTTCTCTGGCCAAGCTGAATTATTTGAATTTTTTTTACTACCTCATAGTTTCTGACCTCCTTGTCTTTAATTGTTCTATTTCCTGAATCTGTACTATCCATACGTAACATCTCCTCTCCACATGTTTAAATTTTACCCATCAAGAGCAAGTTCAAACACCATCTGCTTCTCAGATTAATAATCAGTTCCTCCCCGCCACCCCCCGCCACCGCTCCCCCCACCCCCGCTGCAGGGCCACAATATTCAATAATATCTCTTTTCTGAACACCCAGATTATCTATTCTGTATTTATCTAGTGGTATTTCCCACTTTTAAAATTACATTGCAGTGTTTTGCTGTGTTTGTTCTTCCCAATCAGACCATAAGTTCTTTGAGGGCGCATCTGGTTGATTGACCTTTTTCCGGTGACACGAGGCATTGTAACTTACCTAAATTGGTGCTTAGGAAAATTTCATGAAATGAATAAAGAGCCCATTTATTATAAGAAAGCTCAGGGTTGTGGCTAAAACTGATCAGATTAAAACATCTCATTTCAAGTGCTAGATCCTTGTTTTTTCAGGGATATACAGGGGAAAAAATGGCCACAGGGATGCTTCTATTTGTAAGTCGAAAGGTCAAGAGATATTAATAGTGAAAATGCAGTGGCCTTCTGCCTGGGGCTATCAAACTGAACATGCCATCGCATTTTGCTGACCTTGGGCAGTTGGCTAAGATAGAGTACTGAATGATTTAGCTTCTACAGAAATGGCTACACTACAAGGCTTCTGAGTAATTACTCCTCTGAAAATGGAGGAAAACTTTGATTTGAAAAAATTTCCAAGCTGAGGGTATTTTTACCATTGTTTTAGAGCATTATAAAGTCTTAAGAGCAAAAGAAAAACTGAATAGAAAATGTATAAACTAACTAAATATGCTATTTATAGTCACTCTATATTAGTCATTTCTAAGATAAGTGAAATCTTTGTAGGAATAGTAGGCAAAAAGTGGTTGAGTATTTCTTTTGTATGAAATGATAAACTATAAAATTCAAATTTATTTTGGAATATTTAAGAGGTTTCATATGTAAAAAGATAGTTATGTGGTCATGTACAGTTAGATTTTATTGGTAGAAACACACTTTTTTAAAATCAGTGGAATCAAGCAAATAATCACTTGGTCAGCAAGACCTTTGGAACATAGTCATGATCAGGAAAAAGAGATCAAATGTTTCATTCTTATAACACAATAGAGAGGAAGGAAATAGGGTTCAGTTGGTACAATAACAGAGAGCATACAGAAATGGTTGGGTTGGGATCAAAAAGGACGCATTGAGCCTATGAGGTCAAGAACTTCTCGTGTGTATCTCTGTGGTTTCTGCCATTGATGCCATCGTGACCATCATAAGAAAAGCAGGTGCTTGAGGATCCAGGTTGCTTGTCTGGCTCTCCCTGTAAACATCACTCACTGGCATGGCATTCTTTTCAGAGCTTCTCTGGGTTGATTCCTATTGGGAGTCACTGTGATAGCCTGCTGCTCAAATGGTTCTCCTTGCTTCTTGTTCCTGCTCAAAATGGACATGTCCTTCCAGAGGAGTCAACAACAGCCTGAACTGAGTGACTACAGTCTCGGGACAGGCTCAAGGTCCAGTTCTGATTAATACCCCTGTAAATAAAAGGGTACACCTTTTGCTGGCATGGTTTCAAGAACCTGTGTTCTATAGCTTCCTCTTAAAATAGTAAAAAAAAAAAAATTTTAAGGAAGACACTATTCCATATAACTATGTACTATGTTACTTTCCCCACCATTGCTTTTTTCCTCCAGGGTTCAGAGAGACCACTGTATTTGAAATGGTTTCAGTGCCTCCTTGGAAGGTTTTTTTCTGTCTTCCCTGAGGTAACTCGAGGTTCTCTGCACTGTTTACCATACAACCAAATCAACTTACTAAATTTAGTATGCTCTGTGTGTGATGGGAACAAAGAAAAACCTGCTGGGGACAGAATAAATATAAAATAAGATAGGACAATCCTTCCAATCTAACTAACAAACTAACTAAACTAAAACCTAATATCTTGAGTTTGACTTTTTGTCACTGTTTTAAATTTCTAAAATATTCTTTATGTATTAAATAGGAACAGTGCAAAGCTCAAAATTGGATTAAAGACCAAGGACTCTAAGAAGTAAATCCAAATTAAGATTATAAACGGTTAATTGAAAAGAACTAAAGAATTGTCAGGCCACAACATCCAGACAATTTTGGTGAATTTTTCAGGGATTCTTTACTTTTTTATTGTGTTTGTCTTATCAATAACAGACCCTTCATAGGAGAAAAACCGAAGTCAAAAAGCACGTCCCACAACCAAAACCTTCATGTAGTAAATTTTCATTCTTCCCAGAGGAGTGAGATTGGCTGAGTCTCCCCACATGAGCAATTGAAAACTGATAGTTGTGTTACTGATGAAAGTACATTCTAAGAAAGCTTCATGGAGTGCCTTTCTGCTGTATCTATGAGATGTTTTTATCATGTATGTACTTTAGTTGGGAACTCAAGTAGTCAGTGAATGTCTACATCTGCATCCCGTAGACTCTGGTCCTTTAGAGACCAGTATGAATTTAATATTAAACAATGGTAATAAAGCTAATCTCAAAGAGTATCTAAAGTTTAATGTTTAATTCTTACTATGCTCTTGGCTGCTTGACTCCAAATACCTGCTCACTAATAGTTACACGGGCGCTGGCCTCTCCTAGTAGTGGTGATGTCTAGCTTTGGGAGAAGCACTTCCATTGAAATAATCTCATTTAATCCTCATAACAATCCTGTATGTTATACATTATTATCACTATATTTTAACAAATGATATCTAAGAGATTAGGTGATTCGCTTAAACTTTACAGTTTAATAAATGCCAGAGCTGAGACTTCAACTGTAATTAACATAGAACTCCAAGGTCAGCACTTGTTACAGCTACAATTGCCTCCTTTGTAATTACTTTTAAAAATACAGTCACAAAAGAACAGTTTAAGAAAAGTCTTATATATGTATCCATCATCACAAACAAGAAGGACTTTAGTACCTAAGACAAGTCAACATTTAGGTATAGGATACCCTAAAATTTAAAGTGACATCATGACTAACTTTATTGGAAACAAAATTCAGAAAACAGAGGAGTGGAAATATAGAGAAAAACCAAGTAGTATATTTTAACTGTTCAGTTTTTTCCTTTTTTTTTTTTAAGTGAAATGTTTAAAATTATTTTATATGGTAAGGGAAGGAGGACTGACTCTGAGTGGTGAGCATACACTGGAACACACAGTTGATATAATGTAGAATTGTACACCTGGGACCTATATAACTTTAACAACTAATGTCACCTCAATAAATCTAACAGTAAATAAACATATACACAAACAAATAAATAAAACTATTTAAAATCATGCAAAGCTGACACCTTGGTTTCAACGTAATGTAATGAGGTCTCAGAATATTGGCCCATTTTCACCAGCAGGGAGCAGTAGGAACTCCCCATTGGTTTCTCTGGCATTGTCATCTTCAGGGCAGCACACCAGGCTCCCCACCTCCCCCATCCTCTTGAGGAGTCAGGATAATGGAATGCAGGGTGCTGACTTAGTTTAATTTGTAAAAGTACTCCTGAAGGTCTGGAGCACTGAAGCTCTCTAGCAGAATGTATCATAATACCAAAATACTGTACAAATTTTAGATAAATTAGGAATTGGATAGAAGTTCAAGAATGTGTGATTAACTTCTATTTTTCAAGATCAGAATAGGCTGCTTATATACTTTTTGTTCTTGGAAGTTCACTTTGTACTTATTCCTAAACAAGGAATGCCAGGGTTTGCCAAGAACATTGATGGGAATAGCCTGCTCATTTTCTAGAGGGAATCTTTTTCCTTCCACCACCACCACCAACAAAAAGGCTGCATAGTGAAAGGCACGAGTTATTAGTTAGTTACATCAAGCCTAGCAAAAATGGCTGAATGCCTGCACAGCACAGTTGTTATGAGTAGTGGAAAAGCATGAGGAACCTAAGAAACAGACTCAAAAACGTCAGTATGCCTTCAGAATAATCACCTGGGGATCTTGGCCCTTCTTCCCCATCTTCAGCTCCAAACCCATCATTTTCCAGACCTCCCCAGATATAACCAGGTAAGATGTAAAACCAAGTCTATAAGAAGGCACTGATGTCGTTCAAGCTCCTAAGGGAATTTCAAGAAGAAACAAATTGATACCCCAAGGCCTTTGGTTCCCAGGCTCTGAGCTAATAATCCTGAGGCCAAAACCTAATTCATGGAATACTCTCAGCTGCTGTTACAAGTGCATTTTAAATTGGAATATGGAAATGCGTGAAGGTCCCCTTTTCCTATTATTTGAGGGTAACCTTCCTTAGTCCCAGACCAGACCAGACCTGTCACTCTCACCTTTTAGGAGACTTATCTGAAAGCATGAGGAAAATAAGAAGTAGTGCTTCCTCACCATAAAAGGTTACAGGCCCTCTGCAGTGAATCCTGATAAAGGGAATGTATGGCCTTGAGCCTGTGAGCTCTATAAAAGGCTGGATTTTGTACAGGGTAGAAGTTTAACAGTACATCTGAAAGAACAGCAAATGCGTTTTATCTGGGGGGAGGGTAGTTTTAATGTTTGGGTAGGAATTAATACTACATATTAGACATAATCTAAAACAAAAACACTTTCTTCTTTAATATGCCACATTTGACATCTAATGTTATTCTGTCTCTGGGAACAGGATTCTGCATTATGCACATCCCCCTGCAAAGTCCATGCCCCCAAGCTACCCCCAGCACGACACTCGCACTCTGCTGTCTAGCTATGTCAGCGTCATGGGAAGAATCCCCCAGCAGCCAAACCATTACAGGGAAAGAAGATCTCAGAAATCAGCTAGCCACTGCAGGGGGAGCAACTGAAGCCATTAACTTGTTTTCTTCCAACACAGAAAAGGGCATTTCCTTTGTCCTCAATTGACCAAAAAATGCCTTTAAACACTCCAGCGGGAGCCGTTTTTAAATGGCCAGTGTGCTGAGGGTAGTTATAATTTCGAGTCTTGTTTCCCAGGTTGGAGAGGGCCGGGTTTGCAGTGGCCTTTCTGAAGGCACACCCCCTGCAGAGGTGTGGAGGGTAAGAGGAGGAAGGGAGAATAAGGTGACCTGCTTTCACCAGGAAGCTTCAGATCATTTCCCTTTGTCTCTGTGCCGCTTTGAGAGATTTTGATTCAATCTGCTGTGGTGAGAAGGAACTCTCAAACGTTATGAAACAAAGAAAAATAAAAAATAAAAACAACTATTATTTTCCTTCTAAGAAGTGGAATTTTATTTCTGGATGACAAAGACTTCTGGATGGCTTTGGGTGGCCATGGATGGCATGGTACACATATGAGAGATTCTTTCATAGCTGTTAAACCCAGTAGACTACAGATCCAGAATATAGAGGCAGCTCTTAAAATATCACCCAAATGAGGAGCTGAGAGAGCAGAATGTCTTTAAGGAACAGTGCAAATGTTACTGAATCTCTCAAATCTTGGTGTGTGCTCTGTGACAGAGCAACAGTCTTCATGGGCTTGACATTATACAGAACTGAATTCATCGAGATTAGGGTCCCTTGTTGGGTGTTTCCCTACTGATAGATCGTATTGTTCTACACATGTTATCTATTTTTTGTCCAGTCCCCTGGATACTCAGCACATGCTTTAAGAACATCTGTAGGGGAAGCCGGAATGGCTCAGTGGGTTAAGCGCTCACTTTGCAGCACCGGGGACTGAGGATCGAGTCCCGGCCCAGGCCTGTGTGGACCCATATGCTGAACTGGGGAGTGCCCCCAGTTCAGTTCTCTCTCTGTCTCTGTATCTCTCTCTCCTCTCTCTCTCTCTCTCTCTCCCTCTCTCTCTCTCTCTCTCTCTCTCTCTGTCAAAAATAAATAAATAAAAAATTTAAAAAACAAAAACAAAAAAACATCTGTAGCTTCAGTTCCTGCCTGGCTTCCCCCAGGAGTACAGGTATACAGTGGTGGGAGGTTAACTGAGCTCTTGACGATGGGTACTGAGGACAGAGGGGCACCAGCGGGTGGAGTGTCACTTTCCTTGATGATGGGGAAGAGGAAAGCTGAAATCCCAAAGTGCTTTCTGACATTTGCCACCCACACAAATTGATGAGTTAGTGATCGAGGGCCTTTCTGTTTAATTAGAAATCAAAGACCCTGGTGTCATAAATTTATTCTTCTGCAAAAGAAGGTGACCCAGAAGTTCCAGCTGTAACCACAGAGGAATGGAGGTTGGTAAATGACTCTCGGAATCAAAACTTCAAAGACATAGGAGGGCTAAGAGAAGAAAATGTATCATTAATAAACAGGATGAGGAAAGTGGGCAAATATTCACCTATGATGTCACCTGCTTCTATAAAATGAAATATTACGGAGCCAGTTTCAGAACACTGTGTATCATCGGATTCCATAGCAATGTGAGATACTAAATTAACGTCACGTTATTTTTAATGGTTAATCAAAATCCCAAGCCACAGACAGGTGAAGTACATGGTATGGATGTGCCAGGCTCTAGTCAATCACAACCCTGCCCATGGGCACTTCAGTAAGCGTTCTTCCTTGTTCCCGGAACCTTACATACGGAAACTTTCATTTCCCTTTTTCGTTATGAATAGTTCAAATGTATTTTTTTAAAAAAGTGATAACTCAAAAACACTGAAGCACCCAACATTTTTAAAACAATTATTAACATTTTGTCATATTTATCTAAGATTTTTAAAAATGAAGTTAGGTTTCTAAAAAGACCTCTTTAGACCTTTTCAATTTCTTTCCCTCCTTAACCACTATCTTAAATCAGCTATATATTGTTCTCATCCACATCTTGTTATGTATATATAGTTCTGTGTAATTTTCCAATTTACAGAAGTAGGCTCACGTACTAGGTATCATTCTGCAATTTGCTTTTTTATTCAACGTTGTATCTTTTAAGACTTATCTACATTGTCATGTGTAGAGCCAATTCTTTAATTGTGATAGAATCTACAAGCAGCTTACTTGTCTGATATTTACTCAGAAAATACAATGTTATTCATATTGTTTCCAGTTATTGCCAATGGTAAGCAATTCTTCATTAATCCTCCTTATACATGTCTGCTTGAAGTTCTAGTTGTTATAAATGAAGACTATCTGGAAAAAAATCATCCACTGTCAGTATAACAAGAACAGTTACATGGCTGGACACTTTCTAGACACGCCTTGTATACCCAGCTGTGAAGTTGGTGGGTCTTGATACTGTGCTTATAGTGAACTACATATGGTTTTGCCGAATTTATGCCAATTTGCAGTGCTATAGTCTGTGAGAATTCCCATGTCCCCATGTTTATTTTTATCAGTGCTTTTTAAATCATCAACCTTGTAATATTAAATGGTATAGTTTTATTTTCCCAGATTTCTAGTGAGTTAAGCATATTTTCAAACATTTATTGGTCATTTGATTTTCCTTATCTGTTAATTTATATCCTCTGTCCATCGTGTTCGCTCTTGGTTGTCTTTTTCTTATTGATTTGGGAGAATTTTCTGCATTAGGTTGAATTATATGAAGTTGCCATTTTGACAAAAATTTTGTCAAAATTATTGTCAAAATTATTGACTATTGGCCATTTAATATGGGTATTAACCTTTTGATCATTAGATGAGTTGCAGCTATCTTCTGCCAGTCTATGACTTTTCTTTTAAATGTGTTTAGGACATACTTTGGCACGTCAAAGTAAATATTAATATAGCCAATTTATCAACATTTTTCTTTATGGTTCATGTCCTTTCTGTGTCTTGTTTAAGTAATCTTTCCCCATTTCTACGCCTTGAAGAGATGGCTCTCATATTTCTGTGGTATAGGTTTCCCAAAAGTAGACATTCTGGGTTAAAGGATATATGTGTTTATGTTTAAAATTTACTTAAATTTCCAATGCCAATTGTATGAGAGTATTTCTTAAAATAAAATAAAAAACTATATTTAATTAGTGTGAAGTACAATATCATTATTATTTTAATTTACATTTCCTTGACACCTAGTGACATAAAGCGTCTTTTTATGGGTTTAATCATTATTTGTGTTTGCTCATCTGTGGATTTTCTATTCATATTATCTGCTCTTATGTCTTTTGCATCATTTATATTTTTCTCATTAGTTTAAAGGAGTTATTTGCATTTTACTAATATTAACCCTTTATCTAACATACCAATGACAATTTTTGTCTAATCTAGCATTTTTTAAGCTTATCAATTGTGTGTCTTTCTATACCAATTTTTTCACATTTTTATATTAAATATATCTATTTTTTCTTTTAGCACTTCTAAATTGTTTGTTTTGATATAAATTATATAAGTTGCTCTGATCCCTAGTTTATACATACAGTCTTCCAAAATTTCTTCTGAGATTTTATTTACTTTTGAGTATTTAATCTCTCTTGAATAAATTTTTATATTTAGTGTGAGGTAGGTGTGCAAATAGAAATAATTTTGGCATCACTGTGTGTCCTGATATGTAAATTAAATCATGTCACATATATGTTACATGTTTGCTTTGTTCCACAGATCATAGGTAAAAAAAAGTCATTGCTTTTATTTTTCTAAATCCATTTCAATGAGACTCAGTTCTCTCCATCGGGGTTGTTAGGAAATCTAATCTCAATCATTTTTCATGGAGTTCCTTCCACCCATTTGGAATCATAAAACAATTCCAGGGCCTAGTGGTCAAAGAGAAATGGCGATGAAGTCCCTGGTTATAAGGCAGTTGGGTCTTCTTGCCCATGTAATGTGTATGTGGGTGGGCATCTCCTCCATGCCCCTACTTGGGCACTGATGTCTTTACTGAGAGTCCCAATTGGGGAGCTGTGTTCCCAACATGCCTAGGGACATTCATCCATCGCTTCTGGAGCTCCTACCAACCCTACGGCTTCAGGAACACACAGCACCTCCATCCTACTGTCTTCTGGAAGCCAACTCTCCCTCCTCCCTTCCTCAAAGTTTGGGGCCTGTACCTTCTTTTTCTCCCAAGTATGCAGCCGTTGTCCCAGCTTAAATCTCATCTTGGGGCTTAAAAAAATAAAAGGGTGGTAGTAGTGGGTACTGATGCATGAAGGTGCAATGGAGTGATAGTGAAGAGAGTCGAAACTTTCTGAACAAAGGTCTCATGCTAATCGTTCTCTAGGTAGGAAGTCTCACTCTGTAGGTATTCATTCAATAGCTCATCTTCCATCCAGCAGGAATGAACAGCTTCTTTTTCTAAAACAGCAAAAGCTTAATAATGTGGTTGAGTTGTCCTATCTGTTGCATTGAATTGTTAACAACTCACATATTATAGCATATCATATTATATATATATGTATATATATATACAAAAACCCATATATATATATATATATATATATATATATATATATATACACACACACACACACACATATATATATACACACACACACCTATATGTACATCTGTAATATACATTTATATAATACATTTAAAGTATATATTATCTCTTACAATAGATATTTTGGCTGTCTGGAGGTTGAGAATTATGAAGTATTTTTTCTCTTTCAAATTATTATTTTTATCTGTGAAGTTAGAAAAATAAATATAGGAAAATGTCACAAAATGTTAGAAAGGATGTTGGCTGCAAATGAAAACCTTCTAAACAAAACTTGCATAAGCTTTCTAGAGATATTTATTCTCAGAAACATCGTTTTCAGGCACTTGCGGGAATGGAGCTGTGGTGACTGGGCAGTGACATGGAGAGAGATCTTAGTATTCTCAACAGGCTGTTAGATGTGATGAAAAGACCCCCTGGATGAGCAATCAGACCGTTTGGGTTTTTGCACTGGCTCTGCCACAAAACAGCTGTGTAATTTTGAGAGGTCTTAAACTCTCCTGATTTTTTCCTGAAACTAGACAGTCTCTAAGGCCTCTTCCAGCTCCACTGATCATATAATTTTATAATAGATATGACTTAGAGATTCTTAGTTGGTAGCTATGACTCTTAATTACAAGTACCATAGTGTCACTAGCCATAAAATATCCAAACTAGCCTCTTCCCTTGGAAGGGTAAATGTACTGGTATCTTGCCTGCCGTTCTTTCAGCCCTTTCTGATTTGTCACGACCATCGGACCAAAAGCTTATGAAAACTTTTGCCTGGAAAATGCCCCACTAACTGGAGACCTAGGATTTTGCTCCCAGTATCATCAGGTTAAACAGACTGCCACCAGCCCCGACAGCCGGGCTGGCTCCTTCTGGGCAGCCCGCCAGCATGTGAGCGCAGAGACAAGTTCTCTGGGCGCTGGGATCTCCAACAGGCTCGCCCCTGCTCACTGCCTCTCCTTAGACCCTCAGGGCCCGACCAGCTGTGCGACTCGTGTCACAGTCACTGGGAAAGCAGCCTCTGCTCCACGGGGACGGCTCTGAGACGCTGCTCTCCAAAGCTAATTGCGTTCCTGTAATAGACTTGTTCTCGGTTTCTACCTTTTAATACTCTCACGGAGCTCTGCCCTGGGCAGCACGAGCAGTTTTAGTCTCCAACTCTACCTAATTGAGTCGTTCTTCTGAACATGGTAAAGGAAAGGTGTATTTCCACCTCCCAAACACCAAGCCCAGCCCACCTTGCTGTTTATCTTTATAGCTGGGGCGTCTTTAAAACAGCATTTTGGAGAACTAGCAAAAGGTAACACTATTTCTCCAAAAGAGAATGAATAGTCTTTTATCCTCAAAAATGAACTGCAGTTATGCTGGGTGGTTTAGACTAGAAAGCATGGGATTACAGGGTTGATTAGGGTCTCAAGGTCACATTTTCCAACTAAATTTCCATATACTCTATTGGTTCATATTAAGGTATAGATGTACAACCTGCCCAGGTCCTGCTGACCAATCCAGCTTATAAGTATAGTCTTCTAATTTATTAATCAACAGTCAACAAATATTTACTATCTGTGCCCTATTTAACCACAAATGGCAAGACAGAATGTAATATGATGCTGTGTAGCTTTTAGAGTAGAAATACCTAGAACCTAAATGATAAAAGAGTCAGTCTTATTTAAACCCAGAACAGTGTTAAGCACAAAGTTAAGGAACTAGCCTTCTCATTTTGCTGGTGCTGTGGTAAGTTTTGCTGGATGTATTAGTGGATACACACTGTGCATGTTGTACATCCAAGTAAACTGTCATGTTCTTTAAGCTGACTGTTTCGAGAGCCATGGGAATGGGGGAAGAAAGAGTATGGGGAGACGGTCCTATAAGCGTTGAAGCTATGGAAACTTGATATGTATTTCTCTCAGTAACAGAGAAACATTTTAATTGTGCTGGTGATTCTGACATTTCACGTACTGAGGGTACATCTGAGAGTGTGACCTGCAGGCAAGTGTAGCTGACTTACAATGTATAAACTGTTCATATGAGTAGAATTATAACTTCGTTTTTCTAGAACAACATAACTTAGCTCTCAAGCTCTCATTTCTGGTAGGCAATACAAACATATTGTTATTTCAAAAACTCAGTCACTTCTAGTATAGTTTCTTTGGGTCCACATTTGGGCAGCTACAGAATTCTTCCCCTGAGCAGAAGGGCAGAAGGATGGCAAAAAGAAGAATCCTGAAGTTGCCCAAATATGGACCCAAAGAGACTAAGTATTAAAACAAAGTGTGAGGATAGGAAGATGATGAAGCTGCTTTCAGACCCAACCCCAAGACGCCTGATACTATGGGTGCCCCAGTGGTTGGGAGCTGCATAGCCATTGGAGTTATTAGAAGCAAATGTATGATAACTCATCAGTTACTATTTCAAAATATTAGTCGACACATTGATCCGCTGTTCCCTCTGTCTCAGTTTATCAGATGCTGACTGCAATCCCAGTGTTTTAAAGGTACATTTTTATAAATAACATTGCCCTTGAACACAAGTCACCCATTTTTATTTAGTGTATAACCAAAGCCAGAGGAATCATTGGCTGAGTTAGATTTATTCAGATATAGTGTGTATTGGTTTCCCCCAAGGGAATTTCAAATCTATCTGTTCTTATTCACTATTTTTACCCTTATATTCCAATTCTATAAATGTATTATACCATCTTGAGATGTAACTTCACAGGATGTTCCCCCTGCTTTGTAGTTAGTGACTTGACTGCTGAGATAGGTGCAATGCCTGGACACTAATGACGACAGAGTTCTCACAGCGTCACCAGAGGCAGAATCTTCTGCTTGAGTTTAGAGAAACCTATTTACAGAGCAGAAAGAAGTGTGGCCTATACCTTCCAAGCAGGAAGGCGGGGGCTTCCCTGGTTCGCCTTCCTCTGAACTTAATACATATTAGGTGCTCAGTATATTTGTTGAATATATGAATAATTAAAAATAATAAAACTCTACACAACAGTTTTACATCAGTGGGACATAGAATGTGCTGGTCACTAAAGTGAAATCATTCAGTCTAAGCCAAGCTCGTAAACTTCCAAGGGAGCTACTACTCATTGGAGAGTCTGCATGTCAGAGATATGGACTTTTAGGCTGACCTGATTATAAACAGATTATGATTGATAGATAGATAGATAGGTAGACAGACAGACAGACAGACAGACAGACAGGTAGATAGATAGATAGATAGATAGATAGATAGATAGATAGATAGATAGATAGATAGATAGATAGACAGAATACATGAATGAATGAATGAATTTTAAAAATAACATATCTTATACATACACAGGAAGGGTACTGACCTGGGGCTGGCTGGATTAGATTGTCTCCTTTAAGTTTACGAGCCAGACAAACTCCCATGATGCCAGGCCTTTTGATTTTACATGAAGAAATTACATATATTTTATACAGAATATTCTGTGCTGCCCTTTAGAATTTCAGCCAACTCAACCCACAGAAACATAGACACAATTCTTGGAAAAGGCCTTGTAGTACACTCAGATTGCTCAAGGTGTGATCAGTCCTCCTTAGACTCTTTCCTCCAACGTCACAGTCATGCTTGTATGCCACGTATTTTTTAAAGGCTTGCTTATTTGGTTGCTTGACCTATAGAAGTTTGAGGCAGCAAACCTCAGACAGCTGGGGAAGGCTGCTGAAGTGAGTTTACTGGCCGCAGGGGCCATGACCGGTGAGGGAAGTAGTTGTAAAACTGAGGCCAAGACAGGGCACTGCAGCCCTGCTTGTAGTGACCATTTCCCCTGCCCAGCCTCCTGCCCTTTGCAGGCACCCTTTCTCTCCCCCATGTGGTTCTGCTGTCCCCCATCCCCTGCAGAGGTGAGGGCAGAAGGGATGCTGAGCCCCCCTTGAAACACAGCCAAGCTGGAGCTGGGAGCACTGCTGGCAGGAAGGGTACTGACATGGGGCTGCTGGCTGGTGGCCTTGCTCTACCACATGGAGCAAGGCATGTTTGGAGGTTCTTTATGATGAGCAGCTGGGGGAGTTACAAAGAGGAGGTGTTCCAATGTCACCAGGCCCCAGTGCAGTCCTGAAGCCCTGGTCCCTGTTTACCAGCTGAAATGACAAGACTGCTAGTGTTTTTCTCCAGGCAGTTTTCAGTAGCTCTTGACATTTACACCCAATAGTCTCTGGCTTCAGATCACTTGGTCACTTTGATGGGGAAGGTCACCAAGAAAATGTGACCACAGGTTTGACCAGAGAACTGCCCTGCCCTTTGCTTGGAATGTGCTTTCTGTTTGCCTTCCCCTGCTAGAAGCTGTCCAAGGCCACAGCCCGGAGATAGGAATGTGGTGATGAGACCATCTGGATTGGGTACGTGACCATACGACAAACCTCATACATAAATTCCCTTGCATATGAAAAAAACACCACCTACCACTCTGCAGTGGTCTGCCTTTTTCTTCTGTCTCTCCCTGACCTTCAGGTATGGGGCCCCTTCCCGTTTATACCTGTGACTCAACAAACCCACCCCTATCTACCCTCCCTGCTTGTGCCCAGCTCTTCCCTGAGGCACCTGCCTCTGGCCACATTCTGCTCCTCTACCAAGCATAGAATTTTCCCATGATGCTTTCAGTCCACATCCATTTATCACCTTCTCTAACTTCTTTTGCCTTTACCTCAGAATTAGCAACTTGTTATGTAGCACCTCCTTCCTCTGTCGCTCATTAACCTGCTTTATTTTTCTACAGAACAATTAATACTTCTTGACATATATGTGTTTGTATATGTGTTTGGACACACTTTGGGGCTTCTTTGTTTGTTTATTGTCTTTTTGCCTACCAGAATGCCAGTGACACAAGGCAAGGACTTGTCCCAGCACCTGAAGAAGTGCCTGGCAAGTGGTCAAGGCCCAATAAGTACTTGTGAAGCGAATTAGTACTGTGCTGCTCTGCGATTACAAACAGAGCCATTTCAGAATCCATCAGTGGGTCCTGTTTGTAAAGCCAATACTGGTTCTTACTCTTCCTCACACCCTAGCATCCTCACACATACTGTTCTCTCTCACGTTAGGCCCTACAGAGAGTTTCCTGGGTGTACAGAAAGTCTCCCTCTAGTCTTCATATGTGCTATGGACAGGGCTTCGTCTTGTAATTCTTCTGATACCTGAAAGCACCACGCACACAGAGCTGTTCAGAAAAGCATCACAACTTCCTGGAATGACCTAAATGCACACACTGAGACATCACATGCCATGCAAGACTCAGTGCGTTGCAGTGACTTCAGGTACACAGAAGACTGACTGCTTTCTCTTTCTCTGCAGGATGAGACCTAAAATGTCCTAAGTATTGTATACATCAGCCAGTTTGGACTAAACCATCACAGTGCATAGTTATTCCAGACTCATTTCTCTTACGTCACCACTGCCACCACAATACTAATAGCTACCAAATGCTCATGAATACTCACTATAATGCCAGGAACTGATTTAGTGCTTTGCATACATTGTCCCAATAATCCTTACTTGAGGCATGGGCTTTTATTGTCTTCCTTTTCACATTGTGGAAACTTAGGCTCAGAGAGGTTCAGCACCTTGCCCAAGGTCACACAGTAACTGGTGGGATTTTGGTTGGAACTTAGGCTTACTGCTCCAGAGATCTTTTTTTTTTTTTTTTAATATTTATTTTATTGTTTGAGAGAAGGTAAGAGAGAGAGAAAAAAAAAAGCAGGCGACTGGGAAAGCCGGGACGGCTCAGCGGGTTGAGCGCTCGCTTTGAGGCCACGAGGACCGAGGATCGAATCCCGGCTCCGGCCCAGGCGGACCCACATGCTGAACTGGGGAGTTCCCACAGTTCGGTTCTCTAGCTGTCTCTGTCTCTGTCTCTCTCTCTATCTGTCAAAAGTAAAATAGAAATAAATATGCACTGAAGATA
>PVKE010014594.1:0-32815 GCA_004027555.1 Craseonycteris thonglongyai | reverse complement strand
GTTGGTGTTTTTCAGCTCCCCCCCCCCGCCCCCCTTAAGTGGATAGGCTTTTGGAAACCTAGGTGGTTATCTACATCAGAAAAACACCTTGTCCTGGGCCCTACCAGGTGACTTGGACAAAGCAATGCAATTTAGATGGGGGAAATGGTATGTATTACGTTTCAGAAGAGCCAGCTTCCCATAATAACCATCTGACCCTTGCAACCCTATGTTTTCAATTTTCCCTTGAAAGAATGCAGTAAGCAATGCTGCCAAAGCATATTTTCTGTCAAGTGTTCATAGATTTGTGAGTTTCTGGGCAGGATTTTCATCTTTAGTATTAGAAGACACAAACATCAAACACTTTTTGCTTAGAATAACTCTCACCCAGCTGTCTGATGGCATATGCTGAACTTTAGGTTTGTATGTCAGAAGAAAGCCCACTGTCTGATTGCAGGGAAATGGCATGATTTTAATATTTTTCTAGGTTTTGGTTTGTTTTGGTCTTTTTGACTTGGGTATGAACTCAATGTCTGCTAATTAAAAGAATATGAGTATGGGGATACTGGGATGGCTCAAGGTGTTGAGCACCTGTCTTGCAGCCCTGGGGTCCAAGGATTGTATCCCAGCCCTGGCCCGTGCAAACCCAAGTGCTGAGCTGTGTGTGGGCCCAGTTCATTTCTTGCCAGGTCGAACTTCCCATGTGAAAGGCCCCCAGTTAGGCTCTCACCCTAGAGTGTGCCCCCCATGCAGGAGGCCCCTGTCCAGTTCCTGCCCTGCACAACCCTGCACCCACCTGTGGAACCAAACTATATTGAAAACTAGTGTCCAGCTATGGAGACTGCTCTGGGCTCTCCCCCTTCTCTCTGTCTTTCTCTGTCTCTTTCTTTTTCTCTGTCTAAACTACTAAAAAACATATGAGTAATCACAGCAGCCCATTGCTAATACCAAAGCACATTTACTGAGAGCCTACCTGATGCAGACCCCTTTGCTGGGCTCTATTCTGGGACAACCAACATATTCTATTTAGAAGACTTTTTAAATAAAGTAGCAATTTGGAAATTCCTGGTGGGAAATTGGTGTGATATTCAGTGTAGCTTCCTCAACTGCTAGGTAGGATATCAGTCTGAGGAGGTCTATGTAGGAAGATGGATTAATTTTAAAAATCACTTCTAAGATATACCCTGTATCTTTGCACAAGTCCTTGGTCTCCAGGGAAAGAAGTCCAGGTAGCTTGAGTGTTATTTGGCTTGGTTAAGATTTAGAACTGAATCCTGATCTCAATACTTGCTTCCAATCCTTTTCTTTTTCTTCTAAATCGAAGAACAGTTCAACATCAGCAAGGTGGTGGTTATATTAGTTATCTATTGCTCCATAACAAGGTCCCCTCCAAACTTAGTTGATTAAAACAACCAGTATTTATTCTCTCTCAGGTTCTGAAGATCTGGAACTCAGAAGTGGTTTAGCTATGTAGTGTGGCTCAGGGTTTCTTATGAGGTTGTGGTTAGGAGGTCAGCAGGGCGACAGTGATCTCAAAACTTGACCAGGACCAGAAGGCCCACTTCCAAGATGGCTCCCTCACTTGGCTCTTAGCAGAAGGCCTCAGTTCCTTCTAATGTGAGCCTTTCCACACTGTCCTTAGGACATAGCAACTGGCTTTCTCCAGAGTAGAGGTACAAGACACAGTGAGAGAGAGAGAGAGAGAGAGAGAGAGAGAGAGAGAGAGAGAGAGAGAGAGAGAGAGAGAGAGAAAAGAGAACAAACAGGAACCCACAGTGGCTTTTATGAATTAGTCCCCAAAGTCACAAAATTGTCAGTTTCTCTTTATTCTATTTGTTAGCAGTGGTTCACTAAGACCAGCCCACGTTCAAGGGAAGGAGAATTAGACTCTGTTTCTTGAAGGGAGGAGTATCAAACAATTTGGGAATATATATTAAAACCACCACAGTTGTACTCATCAATTAAAGTTTCCAAAGAGTTTCCAAACATTGCTTCCTCAAAAGCATTCTCAATGGCACTGGTGTGTGTCTCTCCTATCACTAAAGTGCAGGGTCTTTTGCTTTAGAGGAACCATAGTATATTACCAGCCATTTGCATAATCTCTGCTTCCAACTGCTATCCTATCACATTGTGGGCAGAATTTGGCTTAGCCAGTGGAGAAACGATAATGTGCTGAGACATTTTGCTGTCCTCAAGCAGAACCCTCCCTGTGGTTTTAACAGTTTTCATCATTACATTTTCATTATGATGAGGACGGGCTCACTGAAGAGCAAGTATAAGTGGACTGACATTTATTTGTGAGCACTGAGGAAAGAGAGGCACATCTCTCTCAATTCGTGGTTGTCCTTGGTAAGAAAAATTTAAACAAATCACATAAATAAAGTTTAGAAAAGAGTATTAGCATACACTGGAATAGAAGGTAAGATAATAATAAGGCTGTTGACTTATATTTGTCTCTTGAGAAATTCTGTTTCTAAGGTATTATCTTAGGGACCTGTTAGTGAGAAAGGTAATGTTCTGGAGATTCTTATCTTATTTTAAAACCCTTTTTATTAACTTACAATAAAATCCTATTTTGGTACACAGGTCTATGAATTACAGTATATGCATAGATTCTAATAACTACCACCACAAACTATTCTATCACCTTTCCCCCTAAATCTCCCTCTTGCTATTTCTTCATAGTCATATCTCCTTCCACCCCTAATTAATTTCAACTTCTGTTCTTTTTTCCATCACTCTAGTGTTACCTTTTTGAGAATGCCACGTTAATGGAGTTATACAGTAGGTAATCTTTTGAGACTAAGTTCTTTCATTCAGCACAATGTTTTTGACATTCATCCAAGGTGCTCTGAGCATCAGTAGTTCTTTCCTTTTTGTTTCTAAGTGGTATTCCATTGTATGGATATACCACTCTTTGTTTATATATTTACCTGCTTACCCGCTGAAGGTCATTTGAGTTGTTTCCAGCTTTTGATGATTATAAGCAGAGCCACTACACACATTTATATACAAGTGGTTGAGTAACATAAATTTTTATTTCTCTATGGCAAATATGTATGAGTGGGATTAGTGGGTCACATGGCAATTGAATGTATAATTATATAAAAAAACCACGAAAATCTTTGAGAGTGGCTATACCACTTTGCATTCCCACCAGCAACGTATGAGAATTTCAGTTGCTTCACATGGTTACCAACATTTGAAATTATCTGAATTTTTATATTAGTCATTCTGTTAAATATGCAGTGGTATCACATTTTAGTTTTAATTTACATTTTCCTAATGGCTAATAACATTGAACATTTTTAATGTATTTGTCTTCTGTATATCCTCTGATAAAGTGTCTGTTCAAGTCTTTTGTTCATTTTTAAATGGGTTATTAATTACTGTTGATTTTTGTTAGTTTTTTATATTGTTCTTTATTGTCATGTCCAAGAACTCTTTGCCTAAATCTGGTTGTGTTTTCTCCTGTGGTTTCTTCTACAAGTTTTATACTTTACATTTAGATCTATGATCTATTATAGTTAAATTTGGTATAATGTGTGAGATTCAAATGGGAATTTACCTATCTATCATCTATCTATCTATCTATCTATCTATCTACATATCTATCATTTATCTATCAATCATCTATCTTCTATCATCTATCAATCATCTATGTAGCATATAAGTGTCCAATTGTTCCAACACCATTTGTTGAAAAAACTGCCCTTTCTTCATTGAATTGCCTGTGCACCTGTGTCAAAAATCAACCAATTGTACTTGTGTTGGTCTATTTTTAGACTATATTCTGTTGAGTTATTTCTGGTTCTTCATATGCTGTGTAACATTGTATTCTATCCTGGACATTTTGAATATAATTATTATGAGACTCTCCATCTTGTTTACATCCTAAGAAGAATGTTGATAGGCTTATTCTAAGCAGGCTTAAACTAGTTAGGTTCAGGCCACAAGTTTCACCCAGCCTTCTGGAGATTGTAATTTCAATGCCAAGTCCATTTTTAAAGCCAGGCTGGGATCTGGGTGGTTTTCTATGGCATATTATTTAGGGTGAGGTGTATGATGAGCCTCTTGGGGCAAGTCAAGAATTCATAAACAACTTTATAAGTTTGTTTTCCCAAGCTCCTTTTCTCCACGATCTCCTCAGTCCTCCCTGGTTCCCAAGGTACCCCTTTCTGTCTTCCATGCAGAAAACTGTGGCTTTATCTCTCCTGCTCTGCGGAATATTCCCTGTGAATGTGCCCTTGTCCAGGGCCAGGCAGCGGACAGAGAGAACAAAAACAAAAACAAAACACAACACAAACAGAAAACCATGGCCAGGAATAACCTATAGCCAGCTCCTCTGATCAGAGAAGAATCTTTCCCAGAGTTTGAGGTGCCTGTGGATCGATCACCACAGCCTGTGTACAAGCCGATGGAAAAATGAGAGTGGCAGAGAAAGAAAGATAACTGGGGGACCTCCCCCACTCTTCCTGACTCTCCCGCTCCTCAGGCCAAAATTGCAGGGCTTCTTCTGGCATTTTCTCTGTGCCCTGCACCCGTTTCTGAATTTCAGGCTTCCTTGATTTTGGGCAGGAGATACTGGGGAGAAAATGATAACCTTGTTTCCAATCTCAGAGGCAGGCAGCCAAAAATGTCCTTCGATTTCAAGGTGAGTGGAAAGGGACTCGACCTGGTGTCTTGGCTCTGGGACCTAAATATTGTGATGGCTTTTAGAAAAAAAAAAAAAAATCTGCCACAGCCAATTAATCAATCAATCCAAAGTTTCAAAATGGTGATATTTACTTATTATTTTATAATATGTATTTTCTGGGATAGTTCTAGAAAATAAAACTTTCTCCCATTAGTGGTTAATTGAGGGTACAGGTCATATAGGAAAGGCAAAATAAACATTTGAATCTTTCCCCTTACTTTTCAGTTTTCAAAATAAATAATTAGTTCACCAGTATCCTCCAGTGAAAGCCTATTTGAGTTTTTCTTTCTTTTCTAGGAATTATTATGATCTCATGGGTTTAAATATATTTCATCTATTAGCTCCATTGCAGCTGTTGTAAATGTCAAATTGAGTGCAGAATTTTTTATTATTGTGTGACCACCCAGGAAAAACCATGACTTGCCCATATCACAGTGGGATCAAAGTGACAAAAGATAAGTAAGTCTCCCAGTGGACTGATTTTCCCTTAAGGGCCTATTAGTAATACTGGACAGCAAGTACTCAGGAATGAAGTTCAATGTAATCCATCTATTCATTGTTAATTATTCATTCACTCATCGAACCAACAAACATTCATTGAATATCTACTATGTGTCAGCCATTGTACTAGGTACAGGGATCTCAATAGCAAATAGAAATAGAGGGAAATACAGACATTCATCAAATAATTACAGAAATATATATAAAATTTTAATGTGATAGGAACTAAAAGTGATAACTTTGGGGAAGTGGGTATGAAAGTGATCTGGAAGGCCAGAGAAAGCATCCCTTAGGGAAGATAATTTATCTGACAACAGAAGGAAGGGAAGAGGCTGACCAAGCAAAAGTAAGGGATGACAGCAGGTAATCTCAAATATTACATATTATAATCGTGTCCCCTCCCCTTGTTTATTTATTATCGTGTCCCCTCCCCTTGTTTATTTATTATAATCTGGTCCCATGCCAGCTGTAATCCTCCTAAACCTAGATTTTATATATATATATATAATTTTTTTTTGAAGGTTCCCCTTGCTATTTATAAGAAAAAGAAAATTTCTCTTCACTATTGTTTCCTTCCCCAGCTAATGACACTAATTTCTTCTGGTCACCATGTTGAGCATACGAACTATACCCTTTGAATGAATAAGCAAACATAGGTTTTTCTATTCTCCCTCTAAAAAAGTAAATCCATCCCGAGGGCCTGGTGAAGATTCCTTATTCTTTCACTGATTTTTCTGTGGAGCACTGTTGTATTTCCTTCAAGAAGACTTCAGGAGCACTTAATTATCTGCCAAACAAGTTGAATCATGTCTCCAAGCTCAGTTTGACTCTAGCAGAGCTCACTCACCAATAGGCCCCATGGGGCTTGCTTCAGCTGTTTGCATTTGTATTGCTTGCTCCTGGTTACCAGGCCTTGAGATAAATGAAGAGAAAGCTTGCATGGTGGCTAAATTAAAACACAAAAACCAGCCAGATATCTGGCTGTTCATCCTGGCCTGGCCTGTTCAGAGAGTGGAGAGGCTTGGCAGAGAAATGGGAGGTGGGAGGAAGAAAAGAGGATGGATGAGTACAGTGGCCTTTCACTCTAAATTAGAGGGTTTGGTTCTGACAGGCACCCCTCTGCTGCTCACAACAATGGGGTGTATTCTAAGAGCCCTGGGGAGCCAGCCTACCATCTTTTCACTGTTTCCTCTCGCTGGCTCATCCTTTTGCAGCTGTAGGCAGGGGTCGGGGGCCCATCTTGGGCTCCATCAGAGTGTGCAAGTAGCCATTCAGTGGATGCTCACAGATTACGGCAGGAAAAGAGCCACATTAGGAGCCGAGCCCTCCCACTGGCTCAAGGACCCTTCCCTCTGGATCAGGCACTGCCAGCCCCACATTAGCGGCCACCAGAAAAGCCAACCTTGGTTTGCTGCCCAAGGCTATTATGTCACAATTAAAGATTTGCAAATATCTGTAGAGTCTTGACCTGAAAGATCTAGCCAGTATTACAATTTCAAGAAAGAATCATTTTATTGGTGACTCTTTTTCCCAACTCAAGGCAGCTAAAGCCAGAGGATTTTATTGCTCTTACAATGGAATATTCCCTGGGTAGATATGGCTTCAGGCATAACATGACTCAAGTGATGACAGGAGCCCTTTCTTTCCTGAGCTATAAAGAAAATTGGGGTGCTGTTATCATGAGTGGAAGGAATGGTGTTGAGTTGCCACGAGATAATAAATGTCTGCCTCATATAGTTCAGCGTGCTGAACATAGTGTGTCTGGATCGGATTATTTTTTCTTTTCTCTCCTGTCTTTTTCTGGATCTTGGCACTTCGTGGATAAAGCAATGGAAAGGAGCGTTTGTAATGCCACTCCAAGAAAGGATAGAGATAATGAGGTATACAAGATAGCCTACTAGGAAGTTCACCTTATAGGACAAGATGCCAAATTGCTTCTTTAAAGCAATCCACTTGGAGTCCAGCCACTATATTGGTGTCTTCTCCACCCACTGTCCCTACTGTCATCCTCATGACTTAAAGCTCTTTTCTTAGGAGCGGAACTAGTGGGCAAAGGAATGGCTGCCAGCTCACAAAGAGGAAGTGGGAAGGGGTGGGTAGAAGGTGTTGTAAGGACAAAGGGAGGTTGTGAGATGGAATAAAATGTGAAGGAGAAGGTCTGTAATTAAAGTGTTGGTCCTGTGGGGGATACTCTAAAAGTCTCTAGTGTAAGGTGATCAGACGTCCGCTTTTGGCGGGACAGTCCTGATTTTTAACAATGTGTCCCGCGTCCCGCGGCATTTTAAAAAAGTCCCGATGTTTGGAAAGAATGCACGACAAGCTAGGGAACGGCGGGAGATAGACCCAATTTTTAATCAAGAACCCCCTCCCCCCCGGTCAATGGTGTCCCGCTTTACCAATGTTAAAATGTGGTCACCTTACGGAGGCTAAGAGCCATCTGCAAAATGCAACAGGACAATCGCAGAGGCAGGCACTCCTTCCAAAGCAGTACCGTCCTTTGGACTCAGTACAGGTTGAAGTCAGGAAGTCATGAAACACTCTGACCCCAAAGAGTGGTTCATAATTTCTTGATTTCAACCTGGTATGTGGGTATGACTGTATGTGTATGTATGTGTGTATATACGTGTGTGTCGTGTTTAGGCCTGGTTAAAGGAAGGAGGGAAGCCAATTGGTCATCTGGACTTCCCCAGCTTAAAAGCTGGGAGGTGAGCAAAGCCCACAGGATAGACCGAACAGCTGATCGGTTTCTTTCTTTTCTTTCTCCTTCTTCTCTTCCTTCTCCTCCTCCTTCATCTTCTTTTTGATAAATGATTGTTCTACACTCTCTCTCTCTCATAGGATATGATCAGGATTTCATATCCTACTACTCAATGGCTGTCTTGGGAGAGGTTAATGTCTCTACAGAGGACGATATACCTGAATGGTTACACTCATAGCCTCGGGGTCAGACAGACCTGGACTTGAGTCCCTTCTCTACCGCATGCTGCCCATGTGACCTGGTGACACCTGTGTGACCTTGAGCATATTATTTCTCCTCACACATACTAAGCTCTCAATAATTGGCAGAGACAATGATGATGCACAGTTCTATTATCTTTACTGTTTGCTTCTTTGGGCTTTAAGGACTTGAATCTGAGGGTCAGGTTGGGGAGAAAAAAATGGAAATAAAGACAAATATTCGGGGTAAGAACCCCAGTTTTGCTGTTGCCTGGGTATGAAGCCACAGGGCCCACTTCACTGTGCTGTGCTTCGCTTTCTGAATTTGGATATTGTGTTTGTGTGTGGAGGGTAGAGGTGACCACACGAGTGATGCTCCCATCTCGCGGGGTTTTGTCAGAACCTGGGCTGGATCTTGCTTTGTATATTGCTGATGGGAAAATGGAAGTGGCAGGGCATGAGAGGACGGCATATGGAGGGGGGAAGAGTGGAGGAAGAAGGGAGGCCGGGGCTCCCACTACCAGATGTCGAGGGTAACTTTGCCTCCCTCTCTCCTGTGTTGCTCAGAGCAAGAGATGAGGCAGCATGTGCTGTAAGGGACATCTGAACTTCCACATATGGGACATGATCCAGCGTCCCTGGTTTTCCCTGGGAGCAGAAATGTGCTGGAATGGTAAGCTTCTGTCCTAAGCCCCACTCCGGACTTGACGCCAGCAAATGTACTTAACTTCAGCTGTTCTGATTTAGAGCTTCTTCCCTCCTCGCTGAGAGGGAAGAAAAACTCCATATATTGTATCCTTGCATTCTATGGAGTCGTGGGATGGCCTCTATAATTCTAGAAATTATGACAAGGCCTCTATAAAGATGGGGCAGAAGTTCCCGTAGCTTAAAGGAACGTTATTTCATACCCATTCACACAAGTGTGGCAGCATTGACAGACATCGTTTAGCTCCTTCATCGCAATGGGAAAACCAGCACGCCGCAGGCTGGGTGTGTGGGTCTGGGTACTTCCTGAGCTTCCTTCCCTGAGGCTCAGGTGTCTATGGTTGCTTGGGCTTTGTTCAGTTATTTTGTCCAATTTTAAGGAGCAATTGAGTCTGTTTAATTTCCAGTTGAAACTCTTTCAGCTTAAAGCCAAATCCTTACAAAAATGTCCGCATTTAATTCCATTCCATTCAAATTAATTCGATTAAAGGAACATTTGTTGAGCAACTACTTGGTGCTGAGCTAGGCCCGCGGGGGAACATAAAGATGAACTGGACGAGGGCTCTGCTGCCCAGAGCTAAGTGGTTATTCAGCAGTTGCTACTTGGCGCTCCATAAACTGTAGGATTAAGGCAGCGTTGGAAATCATGACAGAGTTGGCCACTTCCTTTCCATTTGCTACTTTCTCATCTTCATCTCCTTCCTTTATCTAATAACAACACACTCAGTTAGTCAGCAGATATTAATTAAGGACTTAATAGTATGCCCAGAAGACAGGCAATGTGGAGAGGAACGCTGTTGTCACTCATAGCTGAGCTTCATAGTGTCAAAATCCCAGAGGAGAGAGCCAGGTGGGGGTTGGGGTGGGGGTGGGGGGGGGCGGGGGAGAGCTGACCTGGCTGAGCTCTGTTCCTCATCTTCACATGGAAGTAATAACGACATGTACCTCACACGGCTGGGAGGACGGAAGGCGCGACTGTGGATAAGAGACAGCGTACTGCTTAGCACAAAAGTTGCTTCCTATCATTATTGTCGCCATCCTCATCACCCTCATCAATCATCATCATCACTGACTATTTAGAATAGAACTCCTTAGAGGTCAGAGACAGTGCATTTTATGGATGACAAACAACTCCCATCCCCTGTCAACAGGGATATGTATCAATAATTAATACATACTGGTACATACAGGATTAATAAAAACACTGACAGTTAAATCTCTCCCACGTGCCTCTCACTGGTAAGGAAGTCTATGTCTGGAGTCTACCTCTGGTTATGTTCAGTAACAGCAGCCTTGGCAGCACTGAGGCTGCGCCTGGACAATGGGGACAGGGAGGAAGCAGGAGGATGAGCGAAACTACGTGATACAGAGTGAGCCGCATGGAGGGAGACCAGGGCAGGTTGTGCAGGCCCCGTTTAGGAAGGACCTGGGGAAACCCTGGAGAGGGAGATGACAAAGACGGGGAGAGCCGGTGTGTGTGTGTGTGTGTGTGTGTGTGTGTGTGTGTGTGTGTAAGAGAGAGAGAGAGAGAGAGAGAAGAAAAGAAAAGCCCTTAGGGCAACACACTTGTGTAGTCACAAAGGCCCCAGGCTTAGATGGGATCCACGTGTGCTTTTGAAGGAAACCAAAAATTTGCCACCCTGAAGCTACTTTTGGGGATACCAGTTTTAACTTAAAACTGTGCCTTGTTCATTAAGAAACAAGACTCAGAAAGAACCTTTGGCCCTTCTTCCTATTTCCTCCCCAAGAGACTCAGATAGAAACCTGAGGAAGGAAAGCTTAGACTGCTGCCTCAGCCTGCCTTGAATTCAGTGTGGTAAACCGGAGGACACCAGGCAGGCCCCTGTTACCTAGGGACCCTGTGTCCCACTGTCTGTGAGTTGTTCACAAGAATGTTCCTGCCATGTGTATCCTGCTCTTCCTCAACTCCGATCAATCGCCCATTCGCACTTCTGATCTCTCAATACACCTTCCCTCGCTTTCTCCTTCATCCAGAATGTCTTGTACACCCAATGCTGCCTTTGTGTTCTTGGAATTTTCATGCTCATGTGAATTCCCCATGTGCATGTATCAAAATTTTGATTTTCTCCTGTTAATCTGATTATTAATCCAGCTAGAAGAATTTAGAAGGTGGGAGAATGAATATTATTTTTTAGCCCCAAAAGTTGAATTTTCTATTGTTCTCTGGAATCTCTCAATTTCTGAACAAGGGGCCACACATTTCATTCTGTACTGGGCTTTGCAAATTATATAACTGGTCCTGGCTTAGAGGAAGTTTTGCTGTGGAAAATGAGTGCAATCTCTTCTTAGTGTTTTCCTGACATTTAAACAGCTTTCAGTTACCAAAGCAGGGGAAGGGCAGTACTCAGCTGCGGACCCTCTTTGAGTAAAACGCCAGACTGGCTGGGCCTCAAGGGGGTGGTTCAGCTTTACCCAGATTCCACAGGTGGGCAGCAGCTCTGCCCACAGTGCGCCTGTGGGAGTCTTTCCGACGCCCTCACAGAATCGATGGGAGGGCTACAGTCCACTCCATCAGCCTCGAAGGACACCCAGCAGCACTCCACGGGCCCTTCTAATTTCCTGGCAAAATGTTTTCTGCTGAGAGAAGAGGCCGTGGGTGTTTCTTGGGGGTGGGGCGGGGGTGGGGGCTGAGATAAAGGAAGCAGCGTTCAGTGCAGCCGTGTGTAGGGCTAGGAGAGCTGCCCCATAGAGGAGCGCTCCCAGATGCGCGCTTCCGCTTCCGCTTCCACTTCCGCTTCTGCTTCCACTTCCGCTTCCGGGGAGTGCATTTTGCACAGAGCTACTTTCTTGGCCTGCCACTCACATTCAGACAAAAAGGCCCCCTTGCAGAGAGGACAGAGAACTGTGGTTGAGCTCATTACCAAATGGTTGCAAGGGTCATTTTCATCTTGTCAGACTCAGCAGGCTTCTGACTTTCAGCAGACCCAAAACGACTGACAGAAACAATAAACGGACGATTTTGAAACTCTGCCAGAGTTACACTTTGGGACAAATTCTGCTGTAAATACAGATTTCTCCTCCTCCTCTTTATTTACCAACCCACCATTTTCAGATATCATTGACCCTCAAATCTGACCACTTCATCGTCATCAATTTATCTTGCCAACATCGTATCAGTGAGCGATTGAGACGCAGTTGCCTCTCTGTGCATCAAGTATTTACACTAGAGAACCAAGCATGACGTATATTTGGAACACACATTAGGCTCTAATTTAGTGCCTGTAATAGCTATATGAACTGAAGCTGAGAGAAATCACCCCTGTCACCCTCTATTTTCAGGGAGAATGTTCTAGGTTGGAGGATTAGCCTTGTCAATCACAAGTCAGAAAATGAGTACCTCTCACCCGTCTCAGCCTCATCAATAAATGGCTCCAAATTTCAATTCCAGGAGACACTTTCAAAACAGGGTGTCTAGAGTTAAAAAGAGAATTAAAAATACAGTAGAATCTAAAGGAAATTATCAATCCTAAGAGATAGATTATAGGATCGGCCACACTCTGTAAAGGATTTAGACTTTGAAAAGTATTAACATTACTTTTTTAACAGTTTGTTCCACTCATGGAAATTACAATGACTGTTTTTTGTTTGTTTGTTTTTTGATACTGACAATGAAAATTACACATATTTTCTTTAGACATGGTATTTTAACTAAGTGAAATAAGGCAGCAAGTGGTTCTAGGTGGATTTCAAAGTGTGTTGTCTTCACTTTCTTAGATTTCTATGTCTTTTCGGAAGGTTTCTGGGGGGCCTGGTGTCTATGTGTTAACTCTAGAGCCAGCTCCAGACCACCTGAAATGCCATCAAACAGCCCTCATAATGAGGTCAATTGGACATGTAATACTGGTAGTAAAAATACTTTATAAAACAGTCGAAAATCTATACTCTAGGTATTACAGTGAAACTAACAGGTGCCGATGAAAGTTGGAGAGGGGCGCTTAGAAAATCCATGAGCTGAAGAAACTGGTATGAACCAGTGTTTCTACGCTGTGCCTGGTAGAATGCTTGCTTCATAGAATCTTAATAGAAATTATGGTAAACATAAATAAGAGCTCTGTGGTAAGATGAACTTCATATTCTCTGAGTTAAACAAAGCCAGGGGAAGCCGGGATGGCTCAGTGGGTTAAGCGCTCACTTTGCAGCCCCAGGGACCGAGGATCGAATCCCGGCCCTAGCCCGTGCGGACCCATGTGCTGCACTGGGGAGCTCCCCCAGTTTGGTTCGTACCGGGGTGAGACCCTGGCCCAGTTCCTGCCCTATGCAGCCCCGAGCCCACCTGTGGAATGAAACTATGTGGAAAAACTGATGATGTGCAACTATGGAGACTGTTCTGGGCCCTCCCCCTTCTCTCTGTCTCTGTCTCTGTCTCTGTCTCTGTCTCTCTCTGTCAAAAACAATAAAAATAAAGTTCAGATGTTGGCTACAACTTTGGGTTGCTTTGACTCCGTGGCTCCAGTTTCCTAGGGCTCTATCAGATCCTCTGCTGTGTGTGCGTGTGCGTGTGTGTGTTTTGGCCCTGTGGTAGATTAGATTATTGTTCAGAAGTATTTACCACCTGCCCCATTACTCCCTGGAAGGAACAGATTTCCTGATCCATTGACTTTGCTTTGTTTGGCATCGAAGCCTTATTGTGTGGTGGCTGACAGTGGGCCATGGGTGATACAGATGGGCTTCAAATTCCCCCTTCAAACCTGGCTCTGTGACATATTAGGAGGGTGACTGGGGCAAGCTGTTCAGCTTCGATGGGTCTGAGTTTTCTCATCTGTGTAATAATGGCAGCTCTTGTTTGGATGGTAAGTAACTTGTGGTGCTGGGTCTCAGTGTACACAGCTGCTGTGTTGTTTTAATTACTAGAGAGGATCAGAATGCAGCGTGTAATGCAGAGGGACAGCTGCCGGCCTCCTCCTTTCCTCCTGTCTTTCTTTTCTCTGTTTAGTGTCAATCTTCCTTCCGTTCATTTTATTCTTGTTTTCTCTGTATGTCTCACTATGCTTGTTTCTCTCCCATTATCACTCTTTCTCCCCTCCACCTCTATCAGAATAAGGGAAATTATTCGTTACAAGTTATACTCAAATGCAAACACAATATTGAGCAGACAGGCTCAGTGAATCACATCCAGACTGTGTCCTCTTTCCTAAGAAGACAGACCTTCTCTCTCTTCTCCTCACGTGGACGAGGCCCACTCCACACTTGCGCAGCCAGTTTTCTCAGAATTCCCCACCAGCACAGATCCACTTCGGAACCTGACCCAAGAAGCTAAGAGAGCAAAGCATGGGTACTTTTTTATTTTTCTTTTCTCCAGAATTGCTGACTGGCTTTCTGGCAGTGGTAGGTTGGCTTCGCCAGAAGAAGAGAAAGGAAGAAAGGAAGAGAGCCAGGTTCCAGGTGCCAGCTGATTCCTGCGGTGTAGATGCTCTGCCGGTGGTGGAGTCCGAGTTTCCAGCAGCGCCGTCAGCTCTCGGGTGCTGCTCCCGTGGGCGCCGGCTCCTGCAGGCGCGCCCCCTCCTCTCAGCTCCATCTGCTTCATGCTCCCACCCCAGGGCCTGCTCCCAACCCCGCCACTCCGCTCCCCCAGCCAGGTGTCCTCCTTGCATTCTCAGCTCCTCCGTCCATCTGCCAAAAGCATCTCCTGAAGCCCAGGCCACACTGTGTGACTTCCCTGCCATCCCCCCCCCCCCCGGCTCCCCAGGCCTGCCCCACCTCCGGTACCCTCCTGCAGGCCCCCATCTCCATGCACACCTGTGACCTCTCCACGGCTTGGCTCCTGCCTGGCTTGCTGCCTGGAATGCAGCTCCCGCGGCCGCCCCAGGCTCCTGTCTGCCTGGTGAATGCCAGTCATGTCTCAGCTGTAGCCCGAACGCCTGGTCGCAGGGGCCTTTGTGACCCTCTGTCCCACTCTACACAGCACCATTGTCCCCCTTTCAGGGGAGGGCTGCTCACTACCGTTCTCTGTAGCTGAGGAGTCCAGCTGCTCCACTGCACCCCAGGCCTCTGGGAAATTCTGTTTTTATTGAGAAGACAGCCTCTTGGCTCATGGGCAGATCCCGTAGAGCCCGGCTATCTTGAGGGTCCCTGACCAGCCTGCAAACGGGCCGGCCCCAGGTCAGCGGCCAGCTCTGCTTGCAGCTGTGGTGCTGGGCTCTGCTGCCGCTGAGCTGAGCTGCAGCAACGGACTGCGTTGTTTCGGCGACATCAGGAAGTCCAGGCAGGACAAACACTGTGATTGGAAAGTTCTAGATGGTCTCGCCCACATTTTTGGTGGGAAAGGATACATTTCCTGTTTCCTCATTTGCACCTACTTGGGGAACATCTAATTCACTTAATCATTTCATCCTAAAAGTAACACCATTTTATCCTAAAGACAATGCCCTTTTTGTATGCACGTTTTTCGTTCATCACCCTGGTGCACAGGTGTTCCCTTTAGTGTATTACTTTCCATGAATTCTCTCAGTCAATTCTGGGTTTCATATTCCAACCAGAGAGAGAGAGAGAGAGAGAGAGAGAAATGGAGTAAAAAAAAAAAAAATCTCCTTTTCTGAAGCACTGTCGTCAATATGTCCCCTCAGTGTCAACCTGACTCCAAGGAGAAAGATTAAAATAGACCGGCTCCTTCATTGAGCACTAGAATCATACATTAGAACTTCCCATTATTAATCCCCTTGTAAAATATTTCTTCAGGAAGTTGTGCATTGCAAAATACAATATAACGTTCATGTCAAGTGATATGGAGATGACTTTAAGCAAAACTTTTTGTACTCTGTATAATGAATACTGCAGTAAAGATACATTCTCATTTTCTGATCACAAATCATAGCAATTTAAGCCCTCTTCTCCCTAGCTCTGGTATTTGGAGGAAAAATGTATGTGAGCTCGCTCTCCCTTCCACAGAGGGACGTTCTTGTCTGGGAGGAAGCCGCTCTGCGCGCTGTGGTGCGCGCTCGTTTATCTGCAAGGCCTGCTCATAAGGGCTCTGGGGGTGGTAGCAAGGCTGTCATTTAAAATATGACCAAGGAAACACTGCTGTGATTGCAGAGCAGTAGGAAATGAGTCTATTTTTAAAACACGAGTTTACCCAAATTCTCTAGAAACACATTACCCTGAATATATCATTTTAGCCCTGAGTTGAAAAGATAAAAAAATCCAAGTTACCACAGTTGTTTTGATTTTCTTAAGAGAGAAAGCTCATTCTTTGAGTGTCATTGAAATATTATTTAAAGTACATGATGGTAGGTATCAAATAGAGGACTTCTGGGGTTACTCCAGGATTAGGAGAACAGTGAGGAACCCTGAATCCTTTTTTTTTTTAACAAGGAAGTTAGTGAATGCCAGTGACTTCTATCTGTGAGACCACTGTGCCTTCTGGCCAAGACCCTAGAGGATTTGGACAATCCTCGAATATTCGCTGGTGTTAACATGATAGCTGCTCACATGTATGTCTTTCTGATCACCAGAAACTCCCCCAAACAAGAAGATATCTCCCCAAAGCAAGAAGATACAAATAAAGTCCCAAGATGTGTGGACTTCTCTCTCCCCTGGATCCAGTATATGTCCCTCTTTGTGAGTCCTAAATAAAGCAGACCTCTCTGGAACCTAGTCTGTACCTTCTTTTGTAAACTCTCTTCAAATTGTTGCCGATGTCTAAACTAATATGAGGAGAAAAGAGAATAGAGCCAAACCACATTTAAGTTGTGACTTAGGAGCTCTATTTATAATTACTTCGACACCAGGTTTTGAAAGAGGAAGGAGGGAAGGCTTGAGTATAATATTCACAAGATCACTGAAAATAAGAACGAGAATCACATCATCCTAATTAGCCAGCAGTGGACTGAGAATTCTGTACTCCTGTCATATCGCCACCAAGCAAGAGCAAACTGCAACATTTGTTTAATTATATACATTTATGAGATGAAAGGAACACCTTTTATAATCATTCACATAATATTCCTATTCCAATTGCTATCCAAAAGATATTGTAATATCTTTAGTCTCTTAGTATTTATTAAGCAATTCATTTTTCAAAACCCTCAAACCTCATATTTTAATAGCTTGAAGGCCACTTTTAATTTATTTTCTCTAATTTTTTTCAACAGGTGTCCTCATCAGTCTCCCTAGTTCCACAAGCCCCCCACCTGTGTATGTTTAAGACCTGCTCCCAGCACTTTGGGTGCCATCAGTATCACTGAAAGAGCAGCAAAATATCCTCCAGTAGGAAGTAATCCACAAGGAGTTGACTCTCATCCTGAGTAGTGGTCATTCTTCTTCTTCGTCATCGTCATCGTCGCTGCCATCTACTGACTCACCTACATGGTTCCAGCACTGCATTCACTAAGCAGTGTCCATCCCTTGTCTGCAAGCCTTCTGGATGGGACGTGAGAGGCCCAGAGGTGCCCCCTCACCTCTGAGGGAACTGCCCACCTCAGCCTCACCGCCCGAGAGGTCTGGTTGGAGGTCACAGGGCCCCGATTCAGCCTGGCCCTTCACCTGCCGTGGTTGATCAAACCAGGGCTGAGAGGCTGACCGAAGGACAACTATTAACAATGCATGGAATGGTCAGAGGCTGGGATTCGTGCAGCCAAATAAAAATATTCAATTGGCCCATAACCTTCTCTTGGGCATTTCAGCACAGCAAGGCTCTGTCTATTTTCAGTGGGATCTGAAGCAGGAAGGACAGAACGTGGCATTGAGACTCTTAGCCTGGGGTTCGTGGACCCATTTGGATTCTGTGTAAAATCTGGGGTTTATGTGTATAAATGGCATGAACTGCTTCACTCATTTCAGGTGCAAGTACGAACCCATCTATTTACTAGTTGCTCTGCTGCTCACCTCAGCTGAAGTTTCACTGTCACCCTCTCAAGGCTCTCTCACCCCCTGAATAATCAGTTCAAGATCCCTGAGGTTCCCCAGGCCTATAAGGTTCTGCCCAGTTCCCACGTGCAAGCCAAGGGGGAGCTGGAGAGTGACCTCACACTGCTGCTGACGCTCCCTGTGGCCAGGCAGTCCTGGTTGCAGCCCGGCCCGCACTGCCAGCAATGGATGCCACCACGGCCACACTGCACGCACACCTGTGCAGTCCAGCAGCAGGGACCCAAGCGGCTGCATGGCCACACGAGGCTCCCGAACAAGTATCAGCCAGGACCGCGACCTTCTGCTGTGATGGCAGGTCCAGCACGGCTGCACCGGCCACCAGCTCAGCCTAAACGCAGCTGTGGGAGCCATGCGCAGAAAATCACACAGCAGGGCATCCGTCCAGGACCCCGGCCAGCTGGGCCGCTGTCATCTTCCTGTCTTCTCACTCCAGTCGTGGAAGGGGAAACCTCCTGCCCCGCCTAAGTCAGGTGGGGAATGTTTCCTCCAATAATGTCCTCAGAGACCCCTGGGTCCTCAATGATGAATATTAGCAGCAATTCTCAAAGTGAATACTTCTAAAGGAACAAGGTCCTGTGTGTATGCGTGTGTGTGTGAGAGAGAGAGAGAGAGAAAACAGTCTCAGACAGCTTTTATACGTGAGGTCTGGCAGCTACAAGCAAGCAAGGAAGGAAGCATCTCATTTTGCTGTTAACTTGTCTCATTACATCATTTGTTGGCAGCCTTGGATGACATCAGTTCTGGGAACCGGCTGTATTTTTTTGAAAAGATAAGAACTCTTCCTCTGGATATATTGATGGCCATGAGATCATGACAGGAGCAGCCAGAGTTGCAGTAGTAACACCCAGCTTCTCAGGTTTAGGCCAGAGGCCAGATGCCAGAAAGATCGCATGAACCGTGTGCAGCTCCTTTCTGTCAAGACAGCAGTGAGCTATGCTTACCTGAGAGGTTGTGGCTCAGATACATTCAGATTAAAATAAAAAGAAATTAGAGATGCTATGTTAATTAAACCTAACCTAACTGGTATACCCACTGGCTTCCAGTTGGTAAGCCATGAAACTGGTTTGCTGCTTCACTTGTAACCTTGAGACTATTTTTCAGAATGCTACCCCCACCCCACCCCAAGTCTCCTCTCCCGTTCAGAGTAAACCTACGTGGTTTTCTCAGACAGGATTCTCTCTATAGATTCTGACTTATAAGTAAGACACACTCTTTTTTTTTTTTTTTAAGATTTATTGTTTTTGACAGAGAGAGAGAGAGAGACAAAGAGAGACAGAGAGAAGGGGGAGGGCCCAGAGCAGTCTCCACAGTTGTGCATTATCAGTTTTTGACATGGTTTCTTTCCACACAGGTGGGTGGGGACCATGCAGGGTGGGAACTGGGTTGGGGGGCTTCCCACATGGAAAGCACACCCCAGTTTGGCATGTGGGTTCACACAGGCAGGGGCTGGATTCGATCCTTGGCCCCCAGGGCTGCAAAGTGAGCGCTTAACCCGCTGAGCCATCCGGCTTCCCCAAGACATGCTCTTGATGGCAGGTTCTAATGATGCGTTTTCCATGCACCAGGCACTGGGATAAGAGCTTTTATTACTTACTTTATATGCTCACTTCTTTTAATCATCACAAAATAGCCCTAGAGCCTTGAATTTAACCAAGGAGGTAACTGAAAGTCAAAGAAGGAAAGTATAATAACTTGTATAAAATCACACAGCTCTTTAGCTTTCAAAATCTTCCAGAGAAAAATTATTTCACAGAACACCTCTTCCTTTAGTACCACTTTTGTGGGTTTCAGATGTGTCCCATATAGTAACAAATTTCAGTGAAAAACTTCCAGACATATTCATGGATATAAACGTTTATTGAAATAATGCTTGTAAGGACTGCAAGTTCATAAACATTTGGTGAAAGGCAATGAAATAAGTGGCAGAATAGAATTTCTATCACTAGAACTAAACCTGACTCTTCCAGACGTTAGTGTAAAACAAAGATGGTATATTCTGCAAAATCAAAAATACTACCAGGCCCTTTATAAAATAAAGTTTGTTGACCTTTGGTTTAAAAATAAAACAATACCATAAACATAGGATATATGTGCCTTCCCCCAATTCTATAATCTCTCCTGCTGTGTTTCCCCAGGTTTTGACAAACCACGAGGGCAAATGAAGTCCTTGGTGAAATTCCCATTTTACCACCTGAAATGGGTGAAGCCTTGTTTTCTTTACTGGGAAGGGTGGACGGGTACTTGAGGAGCTGAGCTACCTGCCCAGGTCCCAGAGCAGGTCGGGGGCCACACCGGGTGACATTGACAACAATGAGGATAGCACAGCTCACCTGGTTTCCGTACTTAAGCCCAGTCCTTGCATGCAGCGTCTCCCAGAATGCTGGCAGCTGCCTCCTGGGGGTAATGACTATTATTACCTCCATCTGATAGATGAGGAAAGTGGGGCCTAGACCGGCGAGTGCCCAGGATCACACGTCTGCTGACTCCTGAGTAGACTGCTTTTCAGGACTGTGCAACATCAAAGCGTCTTGAGGGTGGGCTCTGACGTTAGGCTCTGATCCGGGTCGTGGTGGAGCTAGAAATAACATGTGGTGGCTGTGAAGAAAGGGGTGTCTTGTGGCCACAAGAAAAGGAGAAGAAGGGGGTTTGGAGAGCCTCTGACCGGGTGCACCTGCCAGGGCTAGAGTCTCTCTGGGGCCATTTGTATGGCGGTTGTTCCCAGCCTCCCAGGTGCAGCAGGGCAAGCAGAGCTACCTACCGGTAAGCCAGCCAGCTGCCAGGCCTTTGAATGCCAGGTGAACTCAGTTTCCAACAGTAGCGTGTCAGAACCAGGCTCCCAGCTGGAACAAGTGCTGGGTGGGAGCATGTCACCTGGAAAAAGCCGAGGAGAGGCAGGCTGGGTTCTCCCAGCCAGCACGAGGGCGAGTCGTGCAGCCAGGTGTGCTCTGAAGACCAAGTGGAGGACAGTGTCGGGAAGGAGGTGGGAAAGGACAAGAGGAGGTGCTCAGGTTGCGTCTCTTGTTGCTTGCTGAGCACAGGCCCACCTAGGGTGTGGGCCAGGGTGGTAGGTCCCATATGTGGCTCCTCCCAACCCCCTATGACATCTTGCTCTCCTCCCTCGAAATATGTGACCTTATATGGCGAGAAGGATTTTGGAGATGCGATTGAGGTTATGGATCTTCAGATGGTGAAATTATCCTGGGCGATCTGGCTGGACCCAATCCAAGCACACAAACCCTTAAAAAGCAGAACACCTTTCCTGGCTGAATTTGGAGAGACACCATTAAGGCGAGCCAGGAGCGATCTGAGTGAGGCATGAACAGACCTGAGCCCGGCTTTAGGAAGTAGGAAGGGACCATAGACTAGGACACGCAGGTGACCTTTAGTAGCTGGAAACAGCCCTTGGCTGCCAGGCAGTGAAGAAAGTGGGACCTCAGTCCTCAGACTACAAGGAACCGAATTCTGCCAACAACCTGAATGAGCAAAGAAACCGATTTTCCCCTGGAGCTTCCGGAAAGGGGTCCAGACAGCCCTGCTGAGCCCTTGACGAGTCCTAGCCTGACCAGACGTCCTGCTTTTGGCGGGACAGTCCCGATTTTTAACAATTTGTCCCGCGTCCCGCGGCATTTTAAAAAAGTCCCGATTTTTGGAAAGAATGCACGACAAGCTAGGGAACGGCGGGAGATAGACCCAATTTTTCATCAAGAACCTCCTCCCCCCGGTCAACGGTGTCCCGCTTTACCCATGTTAAAATCTGGTCACCTTAGCCTAGTGAGACCTGCTTCACCCTTCTGACCTATAGAACGGTCAGATAATTAACTTGTGTTTTTTTCATGGGCATTAAGTTTGTGGCAATTGGTTTGGGCAGCAGGAGAAAAATATTTTATGAAATAAACTGTGTTGGTTGTAGCTTGAAAGTGGTCAGGTTGGAGGAATTATGGGCGCACATGTTCTGGGCCCTTTAGGAAGACTATGAATATCTACCTACGCTATCCATCCTTGTGACAGATACCGTAAATGTTGAGACATGTTCCTTATTATATTTTCGTGCTTAATAGTTCCCTACCTAACCCTGGAAACAGGAAGGGAACAGTTGTGAGAAAGGCTTTCCTTGACTTACTCTCAAACTCTGAAGGAGAAGGCTACCTCCCAGACTATAGAGAACAGGTATCAGGACTGTTTTCTGTTATCCTTGCTGTTGGCTTCAGAATTTTCAGCTCTGGCCATACCCGATGAGGGACAGCTAGTTTTGCCTTTTGGTACAATTCCAGCCTTTCCATCCCCAACTCCACCCACTACATCCTTCTTCACCCAGCCCAGAAGTTCGGCAGCAATGCTAGAGGGCATGGTGCCCCTAGTAGGTGACTTGCTTTGTGTCTTTGGATTCTTTTCTCCTAATCTTCATGAGCTATTCTTAGAATCATTGATTTAGGTGTTCCCCCCCCCCCACCCTGTGTTTATTGTGAAGTATTCTTTCTCCAAGAAGGGAAATAAATGTATTGTTTAATTTATGAGCCTCTAATAATATAATAGCGTATTCCTCTGCCTGAAATGTATTCTTAAGCATTACCTTCCTCTCTACTTTAATTGAATTGGATGGAGATGGCACCCTGCCATTGTTAAGGTTAACGACCCAGTGATTTACAAGACAAGGCACATTTACTAGCAAATAGATTTTAGTAATTGTTGCGCTCCTCCCCCGCGAGAGTGACGGTTTGTGTATTGATTCCTCACGTCCCAGAGGTGGGGCTTCTGTAGAGGACACAAAAGATGGAGTCCAGGAAAGCAGAGGAGGATGGCTGGAGTGATGAGGTAGGCAGGCGTCATGAACGCTTCCTGCTCAGAGTACTTTAACTCCAGGACGGCCTCAGGTGCCCTCAGGTGGAGGGAATGATGTTTTCAAGGTGAAGATGGCTTAGGATTGTTACAGGTGCCAGAATTAAACACCCACAACTCATAGAGTTTATTTCTGTTCCAATCTAAGAAAGATGCACTGTGCCTGATACTGGGGACAGTTCCATGGAGGATTCAATTTGGAAGGAATAATTTCAGTAGTTTGAAGGAAAGTACCTGCTAGGGTGGTTTGACCTAGTACTAGAAAAAAAGATCTTGCAATTGTGTTTAGGACCAAGGGGAAGTTCCAATTTTCAGACAGACTAGATTTGTTCTTTTGGTGCCCTGGCCTGGGTGTGGGTTAGGAGCTGCAGAACTGGTTGTGAAACCTGGCTACTCAGAATACATTTTGGTCAGTCTGCCTTTTCTACCTCTCTAAGAATATTGACAAGAGGCCACAAGTTTAAGGTGACCAGACGTCCTGCTTTTGGCGGGACAGTCCCGATTTTTAACTATTTGTTCCGCATCCCGCGGCGTTTTAAAAAAGTCTCAATTTTTGGAAAGAATGCACGACAAGCTAGGGAACGGCGGGAGATAGACCAAGAACACCCCCCCCCCCCACCCCAGGTCAATGGTGTCCCACTTTACCAATGTTAAAATCTGGTCACCTTACACAAGTTCGCAAAAGCATCTTCAATTACCTTGCATTAAGTGTGGCAATTCACACGGGGAAATCAAAGCAGGAAAGAATGGAGGGTGGGCAGAGTATGGCAGAGTTGGGGTGCTGCACCCCTTCCTTGATGCCACCTGCTCCCCTGGGGTTAAAACTCAGTGGCACTGAGTGCGAGCCCTGCTTCCTTTTGGTCTGCTCTGAGCATAGAAACTGACCGAGGTGAATCGAAACACAAGACCAGCGATCCTCACTTGATCGTTGTTTATATTGCACGAGATCTGTAATCTGGGGATAACACAGGGCAGGACACGAATATATACATAGGAGCCAACTTGTAGAGGACAGACCCACAGAACAGTGTCCTGTTTGAGAGCTGTCACTGTGACGTGTAAAAAGCAAATGGCCAGCAGCGTTTTTGACCAAATGTAACATCCTTCTTAAAAACTCTGTACACTGTGAAATGACGCACTTTAAAAATCAAGGCATGCAGTGTATATGTACACTTGAAGGTAGAGAAAGAGAAGCGCTTGTGGATCCCACCTTGGTTTAAGAAATAGAACTTGACAGATGCCTGCTGTCCCCAAGGACTGCTTCCCTGGTCAGGGCGCCTCCCATCCCCACCCCCACCCCGTCCCTCACAGAGGGGCCACCCTCTGAATTTTCTGTGGCCACTTCTTTTTTAAGAGCTACGCATCTCTACGCATCTCTGAAATGGTTTGGCTCTGCCCAGCTGCAGGTTACTCTTTAACATTCTGTGTAGCCTTCCATCCTATAAAGAAACCACGACGGATTGAACCACTTTCGAGGTGGTGGAAACTGAGGCCCCCTCTAGTTCCTCACATCACAGATGAGGCTGCTTGCTGTACATGCAGCTGTGACTGTCTCCTGTCACACACACGCAGGGTCCTTGCGGTGATGTCCACGAGAGGGTTTGCCGTGTCACAGTGCGTGTGCGGCTTCCGTTTTGCTGCCTCCCACCCATGACTTCTGAAGGTGGCTGTCCTGACTTTTCCTCTGCAAGGCTCCCCTTGTCTCAGGTGCTTGTTGATGTAGATGTTGCGAGAGTTCTATTGTTTTGCTAATCCGATGGCATAAACGATACTAATGGCATTTTTAGTTTCAGTTAGTTTGGATTCTTCATACGATTGAACTTCTCATGTTGGCCATTTGTTTCTTCTGTACAAACCTCTGCCGCATCTTTTTCTGTGAGTTCTGTTTGCTGTGAGTAACTCGTGGAAGCCCTCCGTGTTTTCTAGATCAGCTCTGGCCAGTAGGCATACAGTGCAAGCCACGTACATCATTTAAAATGATCCTGTAGCTACATTAGAAAAAAGAAAAGAAAAAGAAACTGGTAAAAAAATTTTTTTTTAACAATTTACTATTTTATTTAACTTAGTTCATGTTGTTTATCCAAATATATGTAAAATTTTAATATAAGATCATAAGATTATATGCCAACTAAAGTTAAAAGTAAATTTAGGGGAAGCCGTGATGGCTCAGTGGGTTAAGAGCTCACTTTGCAGCCCCAGGGAACGAGGATCGAATCCCGGCCCCGGCCCGTGCGGACCCATATGCTGAGCTGGGGAGTGCCCCCAGTTCAGTTCTCACCGGGGCAAGACCCCAGCCCAGTTCCTGCTGGGCCCTCCCCCTTCTCTCTGTCTCTGTCTCTGTATCTCTCTCTTTCTGTCAAAAATAATAAAAATAAAACTTAAAAAAAAAAGTAAATTTAAAAATAAAATAAAAATAAATGAAAGGTGATTACTGAAGGCTATGAACCTGCTACGCATTTTATACTTCTGGCAAATCACAGTGTGCACAGCCTCGTGTCTCATGGCTGCTGACCAGAGCATGGTTAGAGGCTGGTCCCCTGTCACTCCATGTTCTTCCAATCTGTGCCTGTGTCTTCACGCTATGGGTGGTTTCTTTTGCGTTCTGTTTCAGAAACTCTTCTCTACACTGAGGGGATAAAAAAAAAATTATTCTTTATAATTTTATCTAGAGGTTTAAAATTTTTATTCTTCATATTTAAGATCTTAATGCCTATCTTAATTTTTGTGTCTTTGAGGTAGAGATTCAATTTCATTTTTCCATCTCAGCAAAGTCTACGCTTTCTATGTAACTAACGGATTGGGGTGACGGTGGCTCCTATAGCTGCACAGGTGTTGGTGTGCAGCTCTATAGCACGCGGTCTATGTACTGCATGTCTAGCTCTTTGGTGACTCGCCCCTTTGGTCCCCCTGCTCTGTGTCAGCCCAGTCAGGGTCCCGTCAGGGCACCAGGCAGGTTTCTGTTACGGGCACTGTCTTCCATTTGTCTGCTCCCTCTTTCTGAATACTACAGTCTTCATTACAGTTGCCTGGTTACCTGATGGCAGGAACCTTGGCTTGCTTCTTTCTCAGGAGTTTGTTGGTACATTTGAACCTTTTCTTTCAGGTATAAATGTTAAAGTCAGTTTGTCATAATCTGCGAAAATCCTTCTATTCTCAGGGTTGAGCCATGTGGACTCAGATTGGTCACGGCTTCTCTGACCTGTCTTTTCTTTCATAAAATGGAAGTAGCATAGCTCCATCTTGACAGGATTGTTCTGAAGAATAAATGAAGGTAACGGGGGATGCCAGGATGGCTCAGCCAGTTAAGCGCTCGTCTTGTAGGCCCGGGGTCTGAGGATCATATCTATCCTGGCCCTGGCCCATGCAGACCCATATGCTAAACTGGGGTGTGCCCCTAGTTTGGTTCTCACCAGGGCATGCTTCCCATGTGGGAGGTCCCTGGTTCAGCTTCCACCTGGGCGTGCTTCCCATGTGGGAGGCCCCTGGCCTGGTTCCTGCCCTGCACAGTCCCACTCCACCTGTGGAATGAAAACTATGTGGAAGGCTGATGACATGAAACTATGGAGACTGCTCTGGGCCCTCCCCCTTCTCTCTGTCTCTCTTTCTGTCAAAAACAATAAAAATAAATCTTAAAAAAAAATGAAGGTAACGTTTCTAGTACAGTGCCTGGCCCATGGGAAATGTTCAATGAGTAAATGAATAGCTTTATGATTGTTAGAGCTGAGATATGGCTGCTCTACTGTGGAGAGTGCTCGAATCCTGAGAGGACGGCTGGTTTTTATTAATAATTGCAGAGATGAAAAGAACTGTGGTTTAGGAACTGTAGACCTACTACCACCTTTGTCCTCATGTCTCGATGTGGGCTTTCATGCTTAATGTTAGTAATGCACATGGTCAGCACTTTACACGGAGAGTATTTTTATTCCTTTGGTCATATTTGGATTGTTCCCGAATTCTGAGAAGCAAGTAAACATGCACGTATTTGTAAATATCTGAGACTAAAACTTCAGCAGAACCCCGAGCGCTCAATCAGAACACTGGGATGAGAGGTAACGAAGACGAGGACGTTCTATTTAGCCCACCTACACACCAGCTGTCAGCCGATATGGTAACATCTGGAGGTGAGAGGATCACCAGATTAAAAATAGGACATCCAGCTAAATTTGAATCTCATGAAAAAGAAATGGAATGAAATGAATAATTTTTAGTATAAGTATGTTTCAAATATTGCATGAGGCATACTTATATTAAATATGAATTTCAGACAGTAAATATATTTTAAATGGGCAGCGTATGCATTTATTTGCTAAATCCGGCCAGGCCAGGTGGAGGACTTTGCCGGTACTTCTTCCGATTGGAATTGTGTTCTGTCATTCCACGGCATGTGCGGTAACCCCTTTCAGCAAGTATGGAAATTGAGACCCAGAGACTCAGACCTGGGTCGCTGCAGATGCTGAGTGATTCCTGGTTCGGTGTTCTTGCCAGTGCTTCTAAATGTGCAAAAACACAGCCAGCTTTTCATTGTCCTCTTATCCAGGACAGAGAAGGACCTCTGCCACATCAACCACAAACCTCTGGTCACGTGCAGTTGTGTGGCGGGCCCTGGCCACCAGGCTGGTATTCAGTCACCCAGGGAATGAACTCAGGTCTGAAATGCTCAGGATTCACGAGGGGACCATGCTGGACTGGAGCCGAAGGCCACACGGAGAGGTGAGCAACCCTTGAGAGTGTCTGTCAAAATGTCGGCCTTGTCAAAGCCTTCAGTTACCATGGTGATAGGGACCAGGGACCTAGATAAAAGCATAGAAATCTTCAGATTAAAAAGTAGAAACGATGAAGGGGAAGTACAGCATAATCAATGAGGAAAGATACTGCCTTTTAGCATGTGGAGGGGCCCAAAGGTAGAAGTGGAGTTCCACTCGGAAAGGCAAGTGGTATCACAAGACTTAATATCAGAATAACCTCTTTAAAGTGCACTCTTGGACTGAGGGAGGACTCCCACAGGCCTCTTCGCTGATGCAGAGTCCCACGGCTGGAGCCATTGAAAGCCAGAACTGAACAACGCCGTGGAAAGTGAACTGCGGGACACACTCCCGAGATAGCTGGTGGGATGGGCTGCATCCTCCGTAGGTCTTTCCTTTCGCTCAGCGCCTGTGAAGCACCGGCTCACGTGGAAACATGATGCTTGAACCTCTCAGGAAACCGGACACTGAGAACTTAATTGAATGTAATTTTCATACAAGTGAAGCATGATCTAGACATTCATGGTCTGTGTGTGATTTTTTTTTTTTAAACCCAAGAAAGAGTGAGCAATCCTAGTCCTACAATCCTCACCAGGCCAAACTTTGTTTCAGCCTTGAGGAACGGTTACTATTAACTTCTAGTTTCAAATTATTTCTATATAACACCTGGATGACTATGTCTGTTTGACTTCATTTCTCTAACTAAATAGTCATTTCAGGAAATAGATCTCCTGGCTTACTTTAAAGCTTTAAGGCAGGGGTGTCCAACCTTGTGGCTTCCCTGGGCCACATTGGAAGAAGAATTGGCTTGGGCCACACATACAATAGACTAGCACTAACAATAGCTGATGGACTAAAAAATATATATATATTTTTTTATATCTCAAAGTTTTAGGAACGTTTACGAATCTGTGTTGGGCCACATTCAGAGCCGTGTGTGGCCCTTGGGCCATGGGTTGGACAAGCTTGCTTTAAATACCTGTCCAAAGTAGCTCTGCACCATAAAACCACCTCCTCTGTGGACGTTCATCCGAAACAGGAAGATTGCCCTCCTGGTGCCAGATGCCAAGCCCGGCTGACCTTCCCAATTCTGCTACAAATCTGAAAAACAACCCAGCTGTTGTGGAGAATCCTCGGGTGTAGGCACACAGCAGATAAACGTGCATGTACTGCTTTCCCAGCCAACAGCCTCACAGGGGAGAAACCGTGTGAAACTACCAGTTAGCAGGCCTGGATTGCCGTCGCGTTATATTTCCGCCGCTAGTCTAATATTCTCGGTGGTAGATATTTTTCCAAAGCCATTTAGGTAGCAGCTATTGCTATTATCTTTCACTTCTCATTCTGCTTGCCCTCCATACAATGACGTGCCAAATACTGTCGATTCTGCCCTTGTCTTCCTGCTCTTCCCCGGCCTCCCTCTACCTCTGCAGCCCCATTGTCACAGCCCAGGTATCTCCGCCGCTGTCTGCTATATGGCTGCAGCCAATTTCAGTTTCCCAAAGCAGAGCCTCGATCCTATCACTGTCCTGCTCAAACACTGTCAATAGCTCCCTGTTCTCTGTGAGGCGTTTCCCCAGCATCAGTCATTTCAATACCACCTCCATTATCTTTGCTATTTGCCTCTTCCATTCGTGCTGTTGTTTACTTCATATTTATCTTGAAACAGACTCACTTTTTTTTTTAACTTAAATGTATTCTAAAAGGAAACTTTATCTCTAAGTAAATGGAAACCCGATATCATCTATCATAAATAGAAGCTAACAATAAATACAATGAAAGCAAAACAAAACGAAAGTAGTATCTTGCAGCCAGATATTACTGCCTGAGGCTGTAAGCCGGAGTCCTGTTCTCTGTGTGTTTGCAAAGATGCGTGATTTATTGTCATCCTCCAGGTCCCACCAGATCCATTTCCCTCCCTTGCTCCTGGAGACTGAGCCGTATGGGCTCAACCATGTGCTCCCTTTCCTTCTGGGTTGCAGTGGGCTCAGCCTATGGGAGCCCAGCAGGGTATCAGCGGGAGGGAAGCTATACATCCAGGACTGTGTTCCCTGCCTCCTCGCTTGCAGAGTCACCAGAGCTCAACAGTGCACCCTAACCAAAGGCTCCTGCGTGTGCTAAGGTGGCTTGTTCTCTATGCGTTTTCCCTTCTGGATCATGGCAAGGTTGCTTGCTCTTCTGTTGCCCCTGTTCGGCCTAGAGATGGTGACCCCTGGGCCTGTACTAGCCCTGGGCTCAGATTTTCCTGTTTATCGGTATCTACTTGGTCTGCTAGGATTCTCAGTCTCACCCTTGTGGTCCCTTGCACCCATCCTTGGGAGTCCCTGACTAAGACAATTATCACAGACTGGCTGTTTTTGATTAATCTGTATCAACTGAGATGTTTTCCTTGATTTCATCAAAGACTGGAAGGGGACTGATTGATGTACTGCCTCTGTCCCATCTGGCACCATGTGTGGGCACCGTTGACGTGTGCTTCCCGCTCTCGGGCACGCCTTTCTATGGGGTAAACCCCACATTCATTGTGCAGACTCCAAGCTGGACCAAAGTCACACTCACCCTGCCCATCCTGCTTTCTTCCACCCACCCTCTGTGACCCACAAGCTTCTTCCTATTCCTCATTCTCGCCTGCTCTGTCTTCTCATTAACTGTGGGCCCGGTTGATATGCCGCCTTCTCCAGCAAGTCCTCACCAATGACTCACCTGTCTTCTGAGCGCTGGGGGCGCTTCATACTGCCTCGACTGCCCCCAAACCCGCTGCATCTTCCCTCTGTGTCTCCCGTTGGATGCAGAGTTGACTTCTCTGTCCTGGCTGCCACAGGGCCCACCCCCGTGGAAGTGTGTGGGTGTCTTTCATGCTGTCCCCCCAATAAGAGTGGGAGACCGAATTTCCTCAGTAAGCATCACAGCTCTCTCTCTGAGTATCTACTTTGTGTGACCAGCAATGGCCAGATACTTTGCTTCATTGGCTCAGCCTGACAAGAACCCTCTGAAGTAGGTACATGTTTCCCATGTAACTTGTGAGGAATCTGAGGCCCACTGAGATCTAGGGCCAACAGAGGACCCCCACGTGGTGATCCGTGGAGCATCCAGGTCTCCCTGATGCCCAAGTTCACTCTCCACTGTCTCGCTGCCTCTCGAGACATTGTGTTCAAGGTTAGGCTGATGTGATATTGTGACTATCCCATTGCTTATTACCTGGGAGTCTTTATTCACTATTTCTTCAGGACAATGACCGATGCTCTAAAGATAACTGAAGCCCATTGCTACATCCTGAGGAGTATCTGAAATGTTGAAGAAAGACATGATCAGCGAGCCAAGTGTGTGCGCCAGAGTACAGATGCGTCTGTGCATCTCCTCCCACCATTCTTCTGTATATCAGCCCTGTCCATGTTGGTTCACCCCCTTGCCTGTTAACCTCCCCACCCCCCACTAGACTGTAAATTCCATAAGGCAGGGACCAGCACTATGGCGTTTACCTCTTTGTTCCTGGTGCCTAGCGATAAATATTTGTTGAGTAAATGAATTCTATCTGAACTGGTAATCCACATGGCACATATATGATTTCAGTCTATTTACCCAGATTTTTCAGCAAATAGTCCTGTCCTGCTTGACACTTTGTGTAACTTATTCAGAGACTTCTCTTTAGCCTACTAATAAATTCCTGTGGGACATATTCCCTTTGTGTGCTGTAGAATCCACCACCGTGAAGTAGTCATAAGAAATGACTTTAAAAATTCTGGTTTGGGGAGATGCTGACTATAAATTTCTGAATAGTTACGTCTGGGCTCCTCTTTGTCTCAGAATATATGAGGTAGGACATCGGAATCTCTTTGTATTAGGACTCAGTGATTCTGAGTTAAAAGGTAGTTAGGAGTTAGCAGGAGAAAGAAGGCGATCAGAAATCTCCACTCCTTAAAGCACAGACACACTTCACATACCCAGGAGGTGAATTTCTGGCATGAATTTTAGCAAAAGCACATACATGGCGTTTGCACACGGTTTGTGTGTCTAAAGCTCATCCAACCCGCAGCCTACGGGCCGGGCCACACGCGGCCCAGGATGGTTTCGCATGTGGCCCAACGCAAATTAGTAAAGTTCCTTAAAACATGAGATTTTTTTTCTCAAACATTTGTTTTTTAGGCTCATCAGCTTTCATTAGCGTGGGTGTCTTTTGTGTGTGGCTCAACAGTTCTTCTTCCACTGTGGCCCAGGGAAGCCACAAGGTTGGACACCCCTGCTCCAGATGATAGGATGATCAGGCGCCTCCTCTCTGTTGTAGGCAGCAAGTCCAGCCCTGCGTCTTTCTGCTGCCGTTTTCATATTTTGAAAGTGAAATAAACCAGTTTATAAAAACCAGCTGGAGGCATTTTCATTTCTGCGTTCCTCCCCCACTAGCACTGAGGCACACGCAGTCCCGCTGGGAAGGCGGTTTCTCTGTGAGCTGCAGCACCCGCCCTGGCCCGCTGCAGACCCTTAGGCACAGCGGAGGCGGGACTGGGGCAGGGCCTCTGCAGGGCTGACGTTCTTTGACTTTTGACAGCGAACCCTGTAAGTGTTCTCAAAAGTCACTCATTACCTCCGCAGGTGTGAAGAAGCCCGACGCAGTGCAAGGGTTTGTGAAATCACGTGAAACAGGACTGCAAACCATTCTGGCAAAGCAATTGCAGTCGGAATTAGCTATGTCACCATGCCCCATCCTGGCCTAAATGACATTATTTATAGCCAACCGCACTTGACAACTCCCGAAGCCTTTGGTCGAAGACCCAAATCTCACCAGAGCAATAATTCTGAGCCCCTGTCCTGTGTGTGAAGATGAAAAACGTTGCTCTGAGAAACCACTGTGTCTGAGCGCAGAAAAAGTACATGTCCTACAGGAAAATGACCCTAATGTTGAGGTGGGCGAAATTGCCGAGCTTTTCTGGACATGCTACAGAAGCCCAGAAGTTTGTGGATTAAGAGGCAGAAGAAAGAGAGGTCAGAGCTTTCTCATTCCTGTAAGTGTGGTGCTCTCTGGGAAGAGAAAACATAGGCGTGGACAACTATGAACAGTATCCCTAAGGCTCAGTGTTGTTAACCATGAAGTGGGAGGAAGAACGACACCCGCTTCTCCCCTTGGTGAGGGACCCCGTGAGAAGATGCACGCAGGGCTCTTAGCACGCCCGGGTGGTAATGGCCTCTCCGCGTGTCGCTGTGGCCACATAGGCTCTCAGGGAGGCTGTGCACCTGTGCACATGTGTACAGGCCTCAGAGTCCGCAGGGCGGGAAGAGGAGTTAGGAGATGGGGTCTGGCCCCGTGGAGACCATTCTCAGGCAGGCAGTAGGCGCCGGGCACCCCTTCCGTGGCAGCTCTCATCTAACATCTTGGCACACGACCTCATGAGATGCACTTTCCCTGGGACCCAAAAGGTTCCCTGTGGCTTCTGTAACTAGAGACGAAACTGTGGTGCTTGCTTGCATTTTGACGCTGCAGTCTGCTGTTTGGTAATCTTACTATTTGGTTTAAATGTTTTGTGCTTTGTGTTGTTGTTTTTTTAAT
>PVKE010014593.1:0-34640 GCA_004027555.1 Craseonycteris thonglongyai | reverse complement strand
AAATATATATAATATATATAATTTAAACAAAACAAAATTATTTTATGAGTCATTGAAGAATCTGGATACAAAAAAATACAACTATTGTAGCAATGATCAGAAAACATGTAAAAAACACTCAGTTACAAAGATATGTAGCATAATCCTACTAAGAAATTGTCTTATTTGAATAAGGTAAAGAAAGAGAAAGGTTTTGTCATAAATTAATTGTGCTAAGCACTAGACTGGAAATTTTACCTGTAATAGCCACAAAATGACTCAGTAATGTAGGCATTATTGTCTCCCCTTTACAGATATGGGAAGTGAGGCCCTGAGTAATTAATATGCACAAGATCATAGTATCTAAAAGTGTTTGAACAAGGATTCAAATCTTGCACTAAGGAATTCCAAGGTACATGTTTCACTCCATTGTGATGTAAGGTTCTACTTTTCCCATAATCTTTTAATGTTAGTTACCAAGTCATTTGCTATTTGCCCTGAGGATACTCACTGGCAGCTATTGCAGCTGCAGTGTTTACCCTGAAAGAACTTGCAGATTGCAATCTTAAACTTACTTCCTAGTTGTGTGCTTTAAAATTTACCACACACTAAAAATTAATAAATACTGACCAGCATATACAGTTCTCTTACATTAAGATTAGAAGTAACTCCAAGAACAGCTTTTATATTTTATTTTCACATTGAAAACCATGCTTATCTAAAATTAAATGAATGTGGCAGTGAGCTGTTTTTTTTTCTAAATGGGAAATGGGCTAAACTATTAAAATGAACAAGAAATCACTTACTGGTAATTTCTACTACATTGGTAAAAAAATAAGGATATCGGTGCTTTTGTAAACCCCTTCTTTTCAAATTTTGTGGATGTAGTGTGTAGTTAAAGTTCTAATACTTTATTTTCTTCACATAATAAATCTTTAAGAAAATACTTTCAATAATGAAATGCATGTTCTTTTAATCTATTACCTCATTGTCCTGGTATCTGTCCTCTTGGTACCTTTCTCCTTCTGGTAGGCATTCAAGATTACATAAATATATAAATATATATATAAATATATATATTTATATATATATATATATATATATATATTTATATATTTATATATATATATATATATATATAACTTTTTACAGTGTTTTTAAACAATGTTTAAACATTTTTTGTTTTGATTTTTGGTTATTATTTACTTATTTATTTGTTTAAGTTAAATATATTGGGGTGACACTGGTCCATAGTTACATAGGTTCCAGGTGTACAATTCTATAATACATTCTCTATGTGTTGCATCATGAGCTCATCACCCAGAATTAGGTTTTTGGTTTTTCTCCATCACCATATATTGGATCCCCTCACCATTTCTTCAGATCCTTTTCCCCTACCCCTTTGACAGCCACCAAACTATTGTCCGTGTTCATGAGCAATTTTTGTTTTGTTTTGTTTTGATTGTTCATATATTTGGTTGTTTAGATTCCACATATAAGTGAGATCATATGGTATCTGTCTTTCTCAGTCTGACATTTCACTTAGCATGATATCTTCCAGTCAATATGTTTAAATAGTCCTATACGTGCATTCCAAAATTGCTATCACATACATTCCCTGAAATAACACTCTTCCCAAAGTAGCATTCACATCGCACTCATAACCATCTTGATTACATGGGTTTTAAAACACTTCTCTTCATGCATTACTAAATGCATCATATCTATAACATTTAAAAACCACAGTTCTTAATGTGGAAATAAGGAATTACTCTTAAAAACACCTTTATTACATGTGTTTCTAAACACTACTTCACAATATTAGTTTTTCTTTACGTTAAATTTTTCTTTAGATTCCATTTAAGAAAGAACCCCTCTCTTTTGATTTCTTGAATAAACACACAGTTTAGAAATTTTGTTACAATTTTTTTCCTAACCAGCTCTGTTTCTTTTTCTCCCCTCTAATACCTAATGTTGTTGAATAATCAGAGGATGAACCATTTTTTGTTCCTGTGTGTTTAAGTGGATTTATGCTTATGAGAGTCTTTATCTAATGCTTTGAATATTTTACCAGATTACATCTGATATTTATTGTTTTTTATTAGCTGTGCCTTTATTTTATTATTTTAAATTATTATTTACTTAATAATTCCAAAATTTAGTTTGTTTGTTATCTATTACTTAATTAATTTATCTAACCTTTATTTAGATTTAGAAGATTTTGTTAAATGTTTTTCATACCAACAGCAGTCTTGGAAAAGTAAAAGCAAAGTGGAAAAGGAGGAAAATGAGAAACATTAAAGATGAAGGAATTTACAGCCAGGATAAATGAAAGTTCAGGTTCCAACTGCTACATATTAGTAATGTGGTTTAGGACAAATCATATAATCTCTAAAATTTACTTGCCATGTCTATAAAATGATGATATAATCCCTGCTTTATAATTTATGTGCATTAAATAGGAAACCAGAGATGACTGTATCCAGAACATTGCCAGGTTGGAAAGACCAACCACTAGTGTAAAGAAAAGCAGACAATTTAAGTCTGAGCTGCTACTAGCAAATAATTTTATACTGGGAAATTTAGGACTAATTCAAAGATTGCTGAGAAATTAGTGAGAAAAACTATATTAACATATTTTCGAAAAATCCAAGCTTTATTCTGTTCTCTAAGGCCATCTTGCATTTTGTTCTCTGAGGTTTTGTGTGGTATATGACCATATTTTACCCTCATGCTTTAGTTACTATATAAGCAATTTTAAAAAGAATATTGGCCTTTTATATAAGAGAACAGTTATGTTCTTTCCTGGGAAATACAAATGCAAGTGTCCTTCAAGCCTCAATTGTACTTTACCGATTCCAGTTCCATTGTCATTCTCACTTGCCTACACCTACAGGAGGCAAAGATGTTTTGATTCAAAACAACAGGAGAACAAATACACCAACCCTGATGTCTGGTGCTGTCATTTTACAATGCTGCAGTCTGACTGCATTGTCACTTAATAGCAACAACTAAATTGATCTCTATTTTTATAATTCAGAAAGAATTATACTAACAGTGCTTGAAGCCATGAAGAATTATAGTTCATAATGACCAATTTTAACATGTTTTATAATCCATCAAAATAGGAATATTACCTTAGGGTACAATTTATTTTTTCTTATCATAAAATTCTACCATAGTTAGAACACTCATATAAATAAAAAATAAATAAATAAATAAATAAATAAGAATTCCTTGCAGAGGTAATGAAAGAAAACCCATTCAATCTTTCTTCTGATGTTTCCTTCTGGCTTTTTGACAGCTGAAGACACCAAAGTGCAATCAAACGCCTTTAGCACAGTAATGAAAAATGTAAGCATTAAGCAAATGTGTCCACAAGAAATAATTGACAGTAGTATAAAGAGATTCAATTCAGTGGTTTATAAAATATCAGAATCTGATCTAAATTAATTTGGAATTGCAACGACTGAGAAGCATATGCTAGTTCACAAACTAAAGAAATGGATTCATTTGTTTCCTATTTGTATTTATATTATCTATATTCATTGCTTTTTAAAAAGAAATAAATAACACAAAGCATGCTATGTTTTTTAAAGAGTTTTTCTAGTCCTCCTCTGGTATTCTGTAGAAGTGTATGTATACAAATAGCCCTGCTCTCTGAGAACAAACAACTTCATACATAAGAAGCAGTAATCCAAAAGACAAATAAAAAAAGCAAAGACAAAGAATACTGATTACCTGAACCACTGGATTCAAATCAGCTTTTCTTGGATGTCCCTTAATTACAATTCAGCACAAAGGCTTATCCGTGCAAAGGAGGAAAGTGATTTGAATGTAAGTATGTTTATAGGGGGAAAAAGTTTGGGTTTTTTGTTGTTGCTGTTGTTGTTTGTAGTAACTCTTTTTAATTTACTAATAAAACAATGCAGAATGCGGATTTTTAAAATAATGTAAATAACATACTCAATAACTAAAAGCATGCAAATAAAAGTCACTCTTTTAAGCTTAGGACTCAATATAAAGAAAACAATACAAGTTTGCACCATGGGATTTCTAGGCACAATGAATACACAAAAATTTTTTATACCAATAGGATTATGTGCTATGAATTAAGATAAATAATTCACCTGTTTGCCTAGAATTATACTTACTGCAAAAGCACAAGAAATTTCTTAGACAATTAATAAGACACTAGAAGTGATTCCTGCTCATTTCAATAAGACAAAAGACAAAAGACAAAGACATAAATATTGAATGTGAAACTTGCAAATCTGGCTTGTTTAAACAATTTGTTAAAACCCAAAAATCATACTTTATTTGAAAGAGAAAATAAAACACCTGGTTATTTTCATTATTTACTGTTGAGAAAATAGTAGGTGGCTGATAGAAAACTTCAATGAGTTATTTTTCTAGTAACCCATCTATCTACAGTGAAGCTTTCACATTGCTTTTATTTTTATTGGCATTATACATCAATGACAAATGTTTGAATACTTAAGTTTTCATTACAAAAAAGCCTCTCAAAATTTTTTAAATTTGAAATTTTTTTCTAGCAAAGCTTCTCAAGGTTTTTATTTGAAATGTTTTGTTTTACATTTGCATAATCTGTTAATGTCAGTAGCATCCTGATTAATTTCATTTTATGGCTCAGGAGTATAACAGATGCTTTTTAAAAAAATTTGTTTCCTTTTAGTTACTTTCAGAATTTATCTAACAAAACATAATATTGTAACATACTTGATTAGCAGTTAGACCATCAAAGATTTTTAAATAGCTTTTCATTTCAGGTCTTATAAGTTGTCAATAAAATTTGAGGGAAAATGAACTAATTTATTGAATAAAAAATATCCAAGAGGTAGAGATTATATATGTGTGGGGGAAAGAACAAACTTTCTGGCTGGTATAACAATCAAATAGACATTAGACAGATTAGCAAAAATAAAAATAACCAAATGTAATACATAGGAGACAGTCAGAAACCCCACATGAAGAAGAGGTTCAGAGATAGAAAGAAAAACCGGGGCATTTAAAATATTCTGACCTAGGGATAAAGTAATATACCTTAGGGCTTCAGAAGGTAATTATGGGGAGAGCACCTGGTCAGTAATTAGTAGTTTGTCCTGCAATAGCATAGGTAAAAAGTCATTTCTGCAATAACTCTTATCATGAGCCAGGTCTCTAATTTAAATTCTTGTAGACACTCAAGAAGTTTCACTTGAACCAGCAGGATGTCTTGGTTGTCCCTGCTCAAGATAGTATGCATACAACTGAGGTACATTTGGGTGATTCATTCTGAACCCCCACATATGCATTGTAATTTATTTATCACAATAGTACAGCAAAGTTTTTATTTTATCTCTAATTTACAGATGATAAAACTGAGTATCAGAGAGGTTTGGAAACTTACCCAAGACCACCTGCAAGTAGAGATAGGAACCAGGACCAAGACCAGATTACCTACTTTTAAAGATTTAACCATGTAAAAACCACATAAACTAATAAAAAGAGAAAAACCCTGCATTTTTTTATTTAAAAGGGTACAAAAATATTCAGTAAAAATGGCTATTTGTAATTAGAGAAAAGAACTATTAGGGAGACTAGAAATACAGAATTTTCATAATCTGATGAAGAATATAAATGTTGAAAAACTGTGATGTATACCTGAAACTAATATAATAACATATGTTTGCTACATTTAAAAAAAATCTTAAAACAAAAATTTCTCTTATAAGAAAATAACCTATCAACTTGTGAGTTGATAGATTTTAACTAAACTTATTGTGGTGATAATTTTGCAATATATATATAGATCAATATATATATATATATGTATATATATATCATCACCATGTTTTACATCTAAAACTGATGCAATGTTATATGCCAATTATATCTCAATAAAACTGAAAATATGTAAAAAAAAAGTCTTAGAGATATTCGTGTAAAATAAATATTTTAAAACCTCAGTCTTCCATTTCTGAAACTAAAAACATATATAAAAGAATTTAACGCTTCAAAATATATATTGTTTACACTGGCAATGTTTATGCAATATAGCTTCCTTTTCTCTTTAATTGATTATGTCTGAATATTTACCAAAATTTTTAGTACATTAAAGTTAAAAATAATTACACCTTTAAAGAAAAAAATGGAAACCATTGCTTTTATTTAAAAAAAACAACAAAAAACTAGCTCTTTGTGTGAGAAAAGGTGTTATTTGTTGTAAAGGTCAGGCAAGGATTAGACAGAAATTCAAAGACTTTTTTAATGCATGCAAAGCTTTCAATATGCATTGAAACTGCTGCTATAATAATACAAAAGACTTAACTCACAGGACTTTCTATAAATTTAAAGTAAGTTAATTGTGTGAAAATTCTGTCATTCATTTTGAACAAATATTTATTCAATTAACAAGTACAACTGAGTACCTGCAAGTGAATAATAGTAAAAATACTTTGCTAGATATACTAGTGGCTTAGAAGCACTTACAACTGGAAATTTTACATAAGAGGTGATATTTGAACTGGATCTTAAGAAAGAGTTTCAGGAACACATAGAAATAAGAGAAAGGTCAATTCAGCTTTAGGAAAAAAATTCATACAAAAAGTCATATAGCAAGAAAACACATGAAGTTTAGTGGAACAAAAGGAAAAAGAAATGAAAGAAACTAGTTTGTGAATCATTATGCATGTTATACAAAGAATTTAGAAATTTACTTTGAAATGATGGGTTGCTACCGAGCAATTGTAAAGCAAGAAAGAAAAATTCGATTTGTAATAATGACATTCTATACAAAATATACAGGATTGAGTGCCTAGAGGGGAAAAAAAAGAACTGGAGTTTTAAAACCAGTTGAAAGGCTGCTGCAATAAACAAAGTGAAACATAATGAAGATCTAAACCAAGGTATTAACCTTGAGAGAAAATAAAAGGAGTAAGATTACAGAAAAAATCAGGAAGGAGAATCAATATAAACTAATTGAATTGAGGAAAGAATCAAGGATGGTATAAAACCACCAATAAGAAGGATAAATGAGTATGTTTGAACCTACCTCGGTAGAATGAACCCTGCGTAATTTACTGATCACCTAAATATAACACCTATTATTTGTAATACTATGCATTTTGGTCCCAGTGATAACTTTCTACCTCCTTTTCACTTTAGTTTATCCAGATTCATGAAAAATGTCCTGCCCTGTTCCTATTAGATTCAGTGTAGTTGTTGCTTTTATAATTCTACTTTACCCCATTCTTGATCATTTTATTCTATCTTGTGACTTCAAAAGATATGCATACCTCAATTTAAAAAAAATCTTCCATTACACATTTTCAAAGAAATTTAAAAAATATAAATGCTCTTTCCTGCAAAAAAAATACTTCTGAAAAATGTTAATTCTACCACACTATCCCAGAAACAGAGACTCTGCTGTCCATATAATCAAATTTCCTCTGTACTTCTTTGACATATTGCACTTGGAAGGGGTTTTATTCTGCACCTTGAGTCTTGGCAGAAAAAGAATTTCCAGTTTCAGTGTGACCTTTAAAAACCTGCCACATCACAACATACTAAGCATCACAACTTAGCCAGCTCTGTAATTTCAAATGGTCTCCCCAGATACAGCCTCTTGGACTTTTAAAATTTAACAGGTTCATGCTATAAGTCAAGGTGACAGTATTATTAATATTTTATGGTGATTCATTTTTGACACAGAAGTGTTTACATAGTCAACAGTACTAAATATATTTAATGGCATATTTTAACTTTTTAAATACTGTCTAATATCTTTATAAAATAACTGGCACATAAATATATATTAAACATATTAATTAATTAGTTAATTAATGTCAGTACTGAGATACTATTGGTCATTTTTATTCAGGCAATTTAATGTGTCCACATGACACCATAAAGACATTGTAAAATCTTAGGGAAACTTATCAGTCATAGTTCTTGCTGATGAGTAATAGATATCAAATCTGGTTGTCTTGAGCAGTGTTCACAGAATCAAAGGCAAGCTTAGCAACGGAGAATGAACTAAGACAGCTTTAGGGTGAGTGAGCAAGAAGAGTTCCTATCAGTCTACATAACTCCTCTGCTGTGTACCACTGTCTTTGCTCAATACCACTGAATACCACTGGAGTACCCCATTGCCCGTGGATACCACTGGAGTACCCCAAGCTGCTAATGTGAGTTATCCCAAAATTTTGCTCATTTCTTTCTCTTTGTATCACTCACTCACATTACAAAGGGAGAAGAGAGAGGGCGAATTCTCTAGGAAGAAATTGATTGGTTGAACATAAATCAGGTCCCCAAACCTTACTTTACAGGATTTCTCCTCTAAGGTTCTGTAGTAGGAGGTTGGCATCCCACCAGTACATACAGTAGAAATTACTCCATAAATGGGAAGGAGATAGTATTTTGGGGAATAAGGAGATAGTATGCTAGGGAGATAGTAGTTATAGGATACAGTATATATATACAGGGCACAGATTGAGTTGTAGGCAAATCACAGGATTGTAAACCATCACTAAATCTTACTGTATCATACCATATCATATCATACCATATCATATTAAGGTATATGTCTGTTTCTTCAGGCCTGGCAAAATAGACATAGATTCTTTAAAGAGTGAAATTAATTGTATTAACTAGTTCTACTAATAAAACAGCCTATTTCTCTTGTACTTGATGTAAAATAGATATCTAATTTTATATAAGAATTCACATATATGTGATTTTTAAAATGATCTTTTGGCATTTCTTTTTTTTACATATTCATAAGATTCAAAAATGGCAACTCCTAATCAAAAGAGGCTTAAGAAAATTAAACAATTATTTTATTTCATTTGTTTCAAATAGTCTACATCCCAAAATGTCTTTGTGTCATACACTTCCAGACATCTCAACATGCCAACCCCATGTTAAAATTTTACGCAACTATCATTTCCACCTTAACAACAAAAACTAACACTTTAGTTTCTTAGTTCTAATAATGCTCAGGCTAGGGCCTTTCATTGTCTTTTTGTTGTTGTTTTTAATAGAAATGCATCATCTTTACCTTTCTACCAACCTTCTCTTTAAATTGTTGTTTTGTATTTGTAACCTTTATAAAAAAGAACAGTAGGACTCAAACAATATTTGAGGGATCAAAGTTTAGCCAAAAATTCAATTATGTAAATCACAAAGCAAATGCCAGTGAAAGGAAAGCCAACCATTTCATGTTCGTTAACTCAAGTGGGAGGTGGTGGTAGGAGAGGCTAAAGAAAAAGAGGAAAAGAGCTTTGCTGCAACCTTGAGAAGAAGGATAAAAGTTTTTATTATATATTTAGTCTTGAGGTAATATAAGGATGACCGTCTACAGTACCTTCTGTCCTAAACATACCTGTAACCATCATTTGAACCATTTATCTGTAAAGGTGCTTTATATTTTCAAGGTGGTTGCATTTCACAAAGAGCCCTAGTCTCTCATCTGTGTGGGTATAGATTTGTACTGAACAAACACCACAAGGCAGAAAGCAAGCAATCACTAGACCCTGGGGGGAGGGTTAAAAGACAGACAACTGGATACTGCCTGGGCCTTGGCATACAAGCTGGAGGGTTGATGTCTATGAATGCACTCTTCTGTTTGAAAAAACATCTTTGGAAAACTGGTTTTGGGAGAAACCTGAGAGAGAGCTACCATTTTGTTATTGTTCCTTTATTTTGTTTTATTTGAATATTGGGATGCTATAGAGTCTTTGAGATCCTATAGACAAACATGTCTAAGGAAATTCTGCAGGGGCTGAAAGCAAAATGAGTTAGACTCAGGGGTTCTTGTCACCTTACTTAAATCACCACAAAATTTCTTGTATCTGTTGAACACATTATTTTTCCACTCAACTGAAGAATATCTTTCTCTGCTAAGAAACCTTTTTTGTTTTTTAAATCACAGGTCTAGTTCAAGTGAATACTTCATTTTACAGTTGAAAGTAGAGAGGCAAAAAAGGTTTAGAAGACCAAGGACCACAGGTGGTATTAATAGAGCTGTGACTAAAATCCTACTCTCCTTTCCCATCCTACCGGTACATGTTTGCTACCAGGTCAAATTGCTTTTTATTCAATTCACTAAATTCTAGTCATTCCATATAAATAGTCAACCAAAGTACTCCCAGAACACAAATTTTAGAAAGGATTTTGAATTCTGCATATCTTAAATAATCTTAAAGGAATAACAATGAGGATAATTGATAATTGTAGAATTATTTATAACTTAAAAAAGATGTATATATATAACTCTTCAATTAAAATAACCAACCAATGATAGTCAAATTTGCCTCAGTTGTACTTTAGGGGGAGCCTTATAAAGAAAGGAATATTTCTAAGTATAAAGAATAATTGCTAAGTAGAGGGGAAATATTTGGACAAAAAAAAAGAAGATACAAAGATAGGGGAGCAAGTTAAATACATTCATGTGTTGATCAATGAAGAAATATTATAATCAGTAACTAACTAAACTAAAGTAAACATGTTCAGGTGATATTGGCAGACACTTCAGAATATAAGACAATATAAAGTAATATCTTATCATCATAAGAATGGTCACTTATGGTCACACTCAATAGCTTGGTGTTTGCCTGAGAGAAGAGGAGGAGAGGGGAAGGAGAGAGGGAGGGGAGGTGGGAGAGGGCAGCAGCATTATGGACACACTCAATGGTTTGTTGGTTACCTGGAGAAGGGGGAGTAGGGGGGAGGGAGAGTAGTGGGGGGAGGTGGGAGTGGGCACCGGATGTATGGTGATGGAAGGGAAGCTGATTCTGGGTGGTGGGCACATGGTGCAATGCATGAATGATGTGATGAGGACTTGTACATCTGGAAATTATCTAATTGTTACCAACCAATGCCACCCCATTATATTTAACAATAAAAAAATTAAATTAAATTAAATAAAGAATGGTCACATATGAGGAAATGCTAAATTCCCAGAATGCTTTTCTTGTCCACAGTTAATACCTGAGGTCTGGCTGTATACTAGCAGTGTCCAACCTTTTGGGTTCCCTGGGCCACGTTGGAAGAATTGTCTTGGGTCACATATAAAATACACTAACAATAGCTGATGAGCTTAAAAAGATAAAATAAAATATAAAGTTACAACAAAATCTCATAATGTTTTAAGAATTTGTGTTGGGCTGCATTCAAAGCTGTCCTGAGCTATAGGTTGCACATACCTGCTAAATACCATGAAACAAGCTTGTCAAACCTGTAGCCTGTGGGCCCCATCAGGCCCAGTTGGCTTTGAATTTGTAAACATTCTTAAAACATTATGAGGGGAAGCCGGGATGGCTCAGTGGGTTGGGCGCTCACTTTGCAGCCCTGGGGACCGGGGGTCAAGTCCCGGCCCCGGCCCGTGTGGACCCATGCGCTGAGCTGGGGAGTGCGGCCCGGTTCCTGCCCTGTGCAGCCCCGCCCACCTGTGGAATGAAACTATGTGGAAAAACCAATGATGTGCAACTATGGAGACTGTTCTGGGCCCCCCCCCTTCTCTCTGTCTCTGACTCTGTATCTCTGTCTCTCTCTGTCAAACACAATAAATAAATCTTCAAAAAAAAAACATTATGAGATTTTTTTTTTTTTTTTTTTTTTTTTTTAGCTCATCAGCTATCATTAGTGTTAGTGTATTTTATGCGTGGCCCAAGAAAATTCTTCTTCCAGCGTGGCCCAGGGAAACCAGAAGATTAAACACCTCTGCTTTAAGTGAACTTTGTAGACAGTTATTTCCTTACTATAACCATAAAGACCATAAGCCATTTACCAGCTGAGCAGACAGTTTATGCCCTTGCCCTCCCTAAATGGCACGATATTTTACAAGCTCTTGCCAGTCTGGTTTGTCTCAGTAACTGATGCACTTCTGAGCCCAGGCCACCATGCCACTCAATTTTAGTCAATCAAGTTCCAGTTTTCATCCTGTTTTCTGGTCACATTTGCTTTATTTAAAGAAGCTGTGTTGAATCAGCTGAAACTCAAAGCAGTAAATGAAAGCCTTAAGTGTGTGGCTTCAGCTTCACATAAATATCTCTGACTTGAAGCTTTAATATAAAGAGCTACACATACATTCAATCAGTAAACAGTTTAGAAGCACTACTCAAGTAGATAACAGTCATTCGTGCTGGGAATTGACACTGCAGGTCATTCTGAATAAGGTCAAGCCCAGAAAAGCCACCGTGTTTTATCACAGATCTTCCTTGTTTAAGGTAAATGATTACAAGCTAAAAAGTAATCCTGAGTAATATTTTAAAAACAAATACCATAACTTTGAGCTCTTCTGTTTTTCCTGCACTATAACTATGCTGAATCTAACCAGTAATCTAAAAAAAAAAACAAAAAATAAAATAAATGAATAGGGGAAAGAACACACAAAAAGTATTGGCCTGTAAGAATTTTCTAGTAGTTTAACATATTGCAATTGCTTAAATTACTAATATCTTCTTGTCCCGAACACATATTAAAGTTGAAAAGCACTGTCATGACACAGAAAGTTGAAGAAACAACATAGAACTGAAGATCTACCTGATACTGACTTTTTTGACAAAGCAGTTGGCATTATCAGCCCTCTGATATCACACTGGGCATCACCATTAGCATCATGACCGTGACACAGCCACAAAGTAATATCTAATGGAGTGGGAGACAGGCCCAGAGCACAGGACTAACAGGGAGCTAATTTAGTAGAAGCCGAGAAGAACAGCATCCAGGGACAGTGATAAATTTGATATATGTCTAAAAGACAGAGATAACAGGGAACTTTGTGGTCTTTGCACTTTGTTATTGATTTGCTTGCTGGGCTATTTAATGTGCCTGGTAATAATACATTATTTCCCCAACTTCACACTTAAAATGTGATAGTAAAAATTAATAAAGACCATTTTTCTCCTTTCCTGTGCAGTTTTACTATACTACATTTGTCATAAGAATAGTAAGAAGTTACACACATTAAATAGCCCTCTTATGAGCTATGATGATTAGTAGTTTGAGCATCAGTAAAAGGGTATGGATAATCCTCACAATTTAGCACAGAGCCTTCGTTCTCTCTCTTGAATTCTAAGCATCCTTGGCTGCATGAATTTGTGGAGTGAACACAGGCTCTGGAGTCAGACAGACCAAGTGTAGGCAAGTTATTTAACCTCACTGAACTCATCGTAAAATGAAAATAATAAGATGTAACTCACAGGATGACTAGGAGGATTATAATAATGAAATGTTGCAAAGGAAGTGCAAAACCAGTACCTGACATTCATGAGATGGGAGTCATCATTAATCCTTGAAGAAGCCTACCATAAAGAATAAATACAGGCATACTTTGGGAGATGTTGTGGGTTCAGTTCCAGACCACTGGATTCATAATAAAGTGTGTATCACAATAAAGCAAGTTATAAACTTTTTGCTGGTGGAGGGTCTTGCCTCAATATCTAAAAAACACAACACCCATGAAACACAATAAAGCAAGGAGCAATAAAATGAGGTGTGCCTGTTAATGAGTCATAATCTTTTTGATGGTGGAGGGTCTTGCCTTTAATTTGTAAAAAAAAAATCACATCTGTGAAGGCCATTAAAGCGAAGGGCAATAAAATGAGGTGTGTGTGTACATAAATCAGTGATCTAAATCCAAGCTGTGCATCAGATTCACATATGAGACTATGACATATTTCAAACTAGAGATGCCAAACCCATCCTAAAAGATATTTATTTAGTAGGCACAGTGTAGTCATGTCCATTGTTTAAAGAACTCCCTGGATTACCCCTATGTTCACCCAGGACTGACAGCCACTTTTAGAAAAATATTTTTCAGTCAAAGCAGAACTCAAAACTTTAAAATTAAAAAATATTTTGAGTCCACAACTTTCACCTTCCTGCCTAATGCCATCTACTATTATATCTACCACAGAAAAAAGGGTGTGTACACAGAGATAAATGCTAACTCTGATTCCACAGCAGATAGTTGCATCAGGTAAAGCAGATGTTTCCAAGTGAAAGATAAACGTTTGAACCCATTAGCAGCCTCCAAAGCTGGTTCTTCTCTCTATGACTCTGCTCCTAGCTCTGTTTGGATTGCAGCCCAAGATATACAAAGACAGGCACCTGAACTCAGACCATCTGGCCTGTGCTCCTGCTTTGGATTCAAGACTTGTACATTACAATAGGTGCAAATGACTTATGCCCGTTCTATACAATATTGCCTCTTGCTGTCAGCCCCAAACATCCCATTACGTTTTGGAACAGCACCTGCAGTCTGACCAAGTTCGTAACCATGATTACAGTAAAGAGAAGCCGAAATTGAAAGGAATACAACTGTGAATCGACATTAAGCTAAATGCTGCCATGTCTCTCAGACTACAATGATGATACACATTAGAACTGACTATAGGACTGTGGATCATGGGAGCTCAGAGCAGCCGAGATGAACCCTGTGATTTAAACCTAAATTGAGAGGTATGCAAACAGATTAGGGCAACATTTTGGTTTTTCTTTTGTGTAGTTTCCACATGAACTGAAGAAAACATTTCCATTAAATATTACTCTCTTTGGACGCTGTTAGGAACAACAGTTGATTAAATCGCTACCATAAACATGTCACTACAAACCTGTCAGAGCCTTATGAGTGTTCTCCATGTAGTCATTAATAAGAAGGAAAATGGCAGCTATCATTTATACAATGCTTGCCATATGCCAGGCCCTGTTCTGTTATTCACGCATTAAGTCATTTCACCTTAACAATGACCCTGTGAAGTAGACAATGTTTATGCCGCTACGAAAGGCTATCCCAGTTCCAGGTCTCCCCATGGGGTTGGCTGAAAACTTCCTTGGAATTTCATCACAGTTCATCTTCTCCCTCTGCCCACTCCAGCTTCCCATTCTTCCCATCCATATTCCCAAGAACAGTCCCTCATAAACGTCCTGCACACCAATGTCTGTCTCAGAGTCAGCTTCCCATGGGATGCAATCTGCAACAAGCCAATGAGGTGATCTGATCACCTCGACAACCTCCTAGAAATAGGTAGCCACTTGGCATACACTAACAATGCTGCAATACTTGTCACTCAGCATTTCTCATGGCCTCTTTTCCTCTCTGCCTCTCACTCTACTCTAGCATATCCCTTCATCTTCTACTGTTTCTCAGTCTCACATTCAGATAGGTTACTATAAGTTTCAAATGCCTCTAGTGTTCTTGTATTTGTCTCCTGTCATGAGTGGACTTTTTGTAAACCCATCTCCTTAGGCAGAGTCTGAGTCTTTCAGCTCTTTCAGCTGTTATCTACTGTTTTATACTGGGACATGGTTGGTATGGTGATAATCTTATAATCCTGTGATTTAAGATCCGTCTATTTGTGGGTGTGTATCTTGTGTGTCTTGGGGTTGTGGTGTTCTCAGTGTTTCTCTAGTGATATTCCTTTATTCCCCTGTTTCGTTCCCTGCTAAGGCTGCAGGCTTCCTAGGCTAGTTCCTTGAATCCCTAGTTATTATTACCAACTGTGTTGCATTCCCCTCCCCTTCCCCAAGGCAAGAAAAGAAGGCAGGCCTAAGGGTTTAAAAAAAGGGATTTCCTTCCCTGAGTGGGGATAAATCTCTGGCAGTCATTTTCCCTGGAGAGTGGGCCTTTATCATGGAGAAGGTTCTGAATGTATCTCACAATTATTCTTCCTAACCCCTTGCCAGAGCTAGAGGGGCTCTTTTTCTATCAATCATGAATCTGGCATAGTTCTTGGAGGTAAAGCCCATGAAAGTACTGGGAGTATTTTTTATAAATAAAGACAATTAGTAAAAATTTGCTAGAAAAACCTTTGTACCAGTGTTAACATTTATTCTTCAGGAGCTAAATAAATCACTAGAGATTCCTGATTCCAAAAGAAGAGCTGAATAAGATTTTGAAATAACTTTGCTATTGAAAAGGCCATGGAAACTGACAGATTATGGGAAGATAAATGTGGTAAAGTACTTCAGTAGCTATGATTGAGTTTTCTTTAAATACCGAACTGCATCTTAAACCACATAACTTAGTTCAACATTATTCTGTGATCAATATGTGTGCTACTACTTATATAAAATGAAGTTACATTACAAATGTATGTATTTTTAATATAAAGGAATTTTGGTTTGCATTTTTTTTTTAGAAACCTTGGAGAGGATATCTTAGTTATTTATAATAAAATATTACCACCTGGTGGTATTAATTTCAAACTGCAGGCAAAACGTCCTTTGGGCCTTAAATTTAACAACCATTTCCTCTCTACAGTATACCTTCTGCACCATCTCCTACCTTCTGCACTATCTCCTTCAGACACTGTACAAGATCCATTGCTTTACAACTAAAGTCTCTTATGCTGAGTAATTTACACTCCAACAATGAGAAATACAAAATCATTACAGTATGATCAGTGCTATAATAGAAGTTGGTAATATAACCTATTCATCAATTGGTTCAATTGATATTTATTAGCATCTATAAATGGTACCCATATCTTTGCTCTCTTGACAATGCTGAGCTTCTCTTGCCAGAGTAGACATCTTCCTGATGCTACTTTCAGCTTCGGGTGCCATTATCTTGCTTTATTCTGCTTCCAAATGGATTTGGAACTTTTCTTCTTCCTGTTTCCTGTGGCTTGCTGAGTCTTCACACATATCCTTGGACATTCAAGGCATAAACAACACCACAGCTAAGCGTGTGATGAACCTGTCTACATATCTACAGTCTAGCCCTGGCTACGTGTAGAATTCCATCCTGCCTAGAACTGTGAGGAAAATCATGAGTTCATAAATCTTCCCCAGGCATCATCAAATAAAATTTGAAAAAGACACAATAACACAACTTGAAAAGCAGGAAAACAACAGCTGAATTTCAGAAAGCTAAAGATGTCTCCTAGGCCCTTGCTAGACTAAAGTAGGAAATTATATTAAATGGGCATTGTCCAATTTCCACTTGCTTTTCTTCTAGTTTGAGTCATTGTGCCCAATAAGTTCATTGAATTGTTCATATCAGATCAAATTCCCATCTCCGTGGCAGAGACTTAAGGAAAATCCATGGGACATGAAAATCTTTGTTTCTCTTGACATTATTCCCAAAGGTCAGGGATTTACCTCTGCAATACACCTCAGATTAAGCATAAGCCTATGTAAAATCTAGCTCCCAAATAGTTCTAGGAAAGATGGCTATTCTAACTCCCAAATAAAATTTCCTGAGTTTTCACCACTCTTCATCCCTGCAACTAACCCCTAAGACAATTCTCCTGGCTTTTTACATTTAATAGATTTATAGTTCAAAATATTTGTTAAATACATGCTGTTTGTCAGAGCCCATATTATCATTCTCTGTGCATTATTTGATTTTTGTCATTTAAAAAACCCTATAAAAAGATCACATATTATAATTAATTCCTTTTTAGATAAAAATATCTGAGCCCTTTAGAACAGTTAAATGAGTCTCCTAGGAACTCACAAAATGACAGGACCTCAGTCTTTCCACCAAGATGCTCTCTCACCTATAAATTTATCCAAATCACGAATATATTTAAATATTCTGAATATATCAACCTTGTGATAGTAAGTACTCAATGTGATTTTCCCTTTTTATAAATAATGTTACTTTTTATTTTGTTTATAGCTTGCCACACATAAGAATCTATAGTTTTAGCAAAATTCTCATTTAAAACTGTGCCTTCTTTTTTTTTTTAAGTTAGGGTTTGGGTTTTAAGATTTATTTTATTTATTTTTAACAGAGAGAGACAGAGAGAAAGGGGAGGGCCCAGAGCAGTCTCCATAGTTGACATTAGTTTTTCCATATAGTTTCACTCCACAGGTGGGCAGAGGGCTGCGCAGAGCTGCGCAGGGCAGGAACTGGGCCGGGAGCCTCCCACATAGGTCCCAGCAAGAACTGAACTGGGGGCACACCCCAGTTCAGCATATGGGTCTGCATGGGCCGGGGCCGGGATTCGATCCTCGGTCCCCAGGGCTTCAAAGCAAGCGCTTAACTCGCTGAGCCATCCCAGCTTTCCCTGTGCCCATTCTTTATAATGTTATTAAAGTCACAAATGTCAGAAACACAAATGTCAGAAATGTTATATATACGTGTATATATAGATATATCATAAGTAAATATATGCATATGGAATTAGGTACTTGTTTTTGTCTTCACTTTTAGAGGCACATTCAAAAAATGTTTAGAAATCTTTGTACTCTGGTCCTATTGGACATCATAGAAAATAGGGGGAGCTACTTCTCATATCAGACTTGTTTGATGTTGATTAGAATGCTGTCTGGTTTTATTTTGGATATTTTTTGCTTTTAGACTCTTTGGTGTGATGCTCAAACCTTGACAACTGTCCCCTCTTGTTAGGCTCTGCCACCAATCCTCTATCAAGGCTATCAACCAACCCTAATAGTTTATTGTCCAGATACCACACTTCACTGGTGTGACTGAATGCCATCCCCAACCTTCCCAATAAATTTGTCCCCAATATCTCCATCTCTTAAATGAACATGCCCAATTTCTCAAGTTGTCGTTCTCTTAGTGTAGTTTATCTAACTAAAATGTCCAAGTGCCTATTCCAACACCCTAATTTAGTTGGCATTCAGAAAACAGTGAAAGTCATTTCTTGACTGGCAGATCATAAAGAACATCTCCATTTAACATGTCTAGACTTTGAATTTAACTTTAATTGAAACACTCATAAAATGTACCTGAAAGTTAATTTTCATTTTTCATAAACAATTGTATTTGAAATTAGCATTGGATCTGCAGTAGGGATATCCTTTGCATTTTCATGAAAAAGCATAATAATAAAGCATAATCTTATTCCACCTATAAGTGAGGTCATATGTTTCCTGATTCTTTCATTCTGACTTATTTCACTTAATAAGATGTTTTCAAGGTCTGTCTATATCATCCCAATAAATTTAAATAAAATAAAATAAAATATAGTCCAAAAATACACTAATCTAGATCTGTATATAACACAGTGATAGCCTATCCAATGTGATCCTCCACATGGATGCATTTCATGTGTGACTTTGAGTGACAATCTTGGAAAACTTTCCCCCAAAACCATTCTTTTCCTGCACTAGCTCTGGTTGTGTTAGGGAAAATATATGATGAATTTTAAATAACTAATTTCTGAACACCAGGGAACAGACACTCAGATCTTTCTGGAAAATGTCATTAAAATGTTTTGCTGAATTTTCTTTGTAAATAAGAGATGTGTTTTCATTATAAATATCAGAAATATGTTTCAATTCTGTAAATTAATTTATAATGTCCTTTATCACACATCAAACAGCTGTGATATGTACAGTTTAACTCCCTCCCCAATCCCTTATCTACAAAAAATGAAATTGTTGAATTATACTCTTTTTTTAAGCCATAAATTCTTAGTTTTCAATTTGGGCACAATTAAGAGTGGTATAAAAGATTTTTATGCTCTTTTCCCCCCAGTATCAAAGTCAATTACTGTGCTTTTTGTATATGCAGCAAATTATTCAAGTATTAGTAATTTTCCTTGTTATTTGCTTCTTGCTCAAATTGTGTTATGATAAATTGTAGTTGAATTTGCAATTAGAGTATTTACATTCATTTTCTATAATGTAGCTACAAGTACTAAAACTAAATTGCTTAATTGATGGAGTAGGCGGGTGGAGTATTATTCTGAGACAGGGTGAGTTCTGGTAGGATGTCAAAAGTGTTCATTGTCAGATCTGAATGGGGCAAAACATTTCTTTGGGGGAACAATTGGAGACACAGAGAGAAAGTTGCAAAGTCAGATTTTAGATAAACTTAAATGCCAAAGACACAAATACCAAAAGGCTTAGGGTTTCTGAAGTTCTTTCATAGTTGCAGCCTAGATGAAGTGCAATGTTGGGAGGCAGATTTCTACTATTAATCTCTTTCACTTATCCGGGTTTGACCTGCAGTTGGAATAGATAGATGTAAGAAGTATGTTAAAGAATTTGGCAATTGATTTTACTGGGAAAAGTGGTCAAACTTTACTCCCATGTTTGGAATCTAGGGACGGAGAGCTTGAAAAACTGTGACATTTTTAACTAAAAGGAAACTTAGAAGGGAGAGGGACTTCATAGTGGTGGAGGATGGTATAATGTTTGCCTCAAAAGTGTTCTGTTTACAGTGAAATAAGATATACAAGTAGGGATATCAAAGAGGCACTGATGGGAACTAGAGAGGACAAAAAATAATAACAATAGCAAAGAAAATTTCCTTTTTCATCTTGATTTTCGGCACACAATGAACAAAACTGTAAGCAGGGATACGTATTTGTGCACAGCTACCTCCCTTCTTCAAGCTTTTCGGTGAATGCCTGAGTTGAAGTCACCATGTTCTATATAATTCACTTACTGTATGATTTGAAAAGCACTGATTGATCACATGTTATATACCAGGAAAGAGAGTGGGGTAAAAAAGAAACATATTTAAGATATTTCAAAGGTAGAACCAACAGAATTTTGTTATAAAATAGGTTGTAGGAAAGGATTTACAAAAAATCCTAGGCTTCTTAATGTATAGATGAAAATAATTTTAGTCAGTGACAGGAAAAACACGTAGAGATATTAGCATTTGAGTCCTCCGGGACAAAATGTCCAGACTTCTTCCTCCAAAACTCAAATATCCATGGCAGTCCCGTGCTTATTCTGGAATTTCATGGAATCAAAATAAAATGACTCCACTCCAGGTCATTCACTTATTTATCCACTCAACAAATATTTATTTCGTGAACATTTGTGCCAGGCACTGTGCTAGACATGTAGTGGTAGATCAACAGACAAGCTCTCTCTTGATGGTGTTTTACATGTTGCATATTCACCTGTAACAGATCAAACCCTCTCTCAAGATTACTTTCAGACCAGCTAGCCACTGGACACTGGCTGCTTTTCCTTATGACTACCTATTTTCATCTCCATTATCCTCATCATTATTTACAGATATTTACAGATATTTACAAATATTTACAGATATGCCATCATCCATTGGTTGATAATTGTTTAAGTCCTTTAAAGGTGAGAATTCAAAATGCCCATTTAACACATGCGAGGTGGAAGAGTCTAGTCTTCCTAATGTGTTCTTTAGAAATAGAAAAACACTGTAAATGTTATACCACTAATTTTTATTGTGTTTCTCAATAGTTCCTCATACACACGTACTATGACCTGAAATGTTTTTTGATTAAAGCAGACAGAATCTTTACTCTTTCAAAGTATTAAGAATGGTAAAGACTTTGTGAAACATGCAATATTACTTGTTGCCTACCAAAATTGCTAGGAGTGTGTATTCAGGCTTTAAACTGAAACCATCTTATAAGGGGCCTTCTTTTCCTCCCAGAACACTTACGTGTTAGTACAAATTGAAGGTAAGTGTCCACTGAGATGTTGGACAATGAGTTCTTTATCTATTTTTAGATTTGACATAAAAATAACAACAAAACAAACCAACAAAAACAGTAAAATAACTTTTGCACGCCAGGAGGTAAAAGATCATCCTCTTCGGAAAAAAAAGACCAGTGATTAAATGGCCTTATCTTTTCATTGATTAAATCTCAGCTGTTTTTATGTGGTGTACCCTTTAGAAAGGTTAGAAATTCCATCTGCCTATCCTGACGTCTGAGGCTCAGAAAAGTCCCAGCTGCAGATGTGGCAGTCCCACAGCAAAGCAAGGGTAAGCTAAAGCTGCTTCCTTTCCAGTCAAAGACGATAGCATTTTCTTTTTTTTTTTTAAACTTTTTTTTTCTCAGACAGTCTTTTACAAGCAGCTCAATGGTACCATAAATAAAGAGCAGCATCCTCGATACTGGGCTTGTCCATCGGTGACCTTGTAAGAACATCTCCCAATTGCCCATCCTGTGATTTGTATGTCTCCTGAGACCAATCATGATCTCTTCTTATGCCCTTCAATTCAAATCATAATGAAATTAAAAAATAATAATAACAATAATGCTTAGATGACATCTGGATCATATCCCTAAAATATTTCTTTATTCTTTTAGTATTCTCAAAATTTAGAAATTGACAAAGTTGATCCCAAATTCTGAAATTACAGAAAACATAACTTCTAAATTCCTGTAGTGGAACAATGTTACCGGTAGTTGGTGTGGAATTGTGGAATGACTAAGCCAGACTATGTGGCTTGCAGATCTAGCTTAGACTCCCTCTTTGCTTAAGACAGGCATGTCCAACCTGTGACTCAGGATGGTTTTGCATGACACCCAACACAAATTCTTAAAACATGTTGAGATTCTTTTGTGACTCTTTTTTATTTATTTATTTTTTTTTTTAGCTCACCAGCTATCATTAGTGTTAGTGTATCTGATGTGTGGCCCAAGAAAATTCTTCTTCCAATGTGGCCTAGGGAAGCCAAATGGTTAGACACAGCTGGTTTAAGAGGAAAAGGTTGGGATGGAATTGATACTAAGTAGAGCTAATCATTATTACAAATAACAGGAGGGAAACATATCAAAAACTTATCAAAATGGCCTATATCAGTTACAAGACGTATGAAAATAGAAAGTATGTATGTTTATATCCTGCCATGGCCAACACAATAATAGGGAGTAGAGTAGTAGTGCCATAATAAATGTTAGTGAAAGAGCAAAAGAGAAGAGGGAACAGGCTTATAAATTCCCTTCTAGTCTGGTGGAAATAAAAGACACCACCAGATAAAGGACGACAAATAACTGTGCTACAATGGTTATAAAGAGCAGCTATCCTTCCCACAAGACCCAAGGTTATCAGAAGCTAGTATTCTAACAGTATGGATACAAGTGATATTCCTTTTGTAGTGAATGCGGTTTTAGTCAAAAACGAGAAGTTTGCCTTTGTTTAGACCAGTTGTTGTAATTTTGTTTGTTTGTTCGTTTGTTTGTTTTCAGAAATGCCTAATAGGAAAATTGATGCCACAGAGTCTGGGAGGATCTAAACTTAATAACTTAGGAATTAGGTAGAAGTTAAATAGGAGAAATGCGCTTTTGAGTAAGATTCACAAAAAAATAAATACTATGTTCATCCAATTGCTGTGAGAGTTTCATGAAAGTGATATTGGTGATTGGAGAAAAATAGAAAATTTGGAGGAATTGTATCAGACTTAGTTTATTTGGAATCAGTTGAATGAAAAAAAATATTTCTGGATATCAATGGACTAAGTTAAGTGTAATAGCATGAATATGTAGAGATTTATTAAGAAAAGTATGACTTTTCCAAAGATATATAAACTAAGAAATACAAGCTAAAATAACAATGGCAGGATGGATTGAAGAATTTCTAGACATAGAAGAGTTCAAGGGAGTCAATGGTACTTGTTAGCAAACACGTTCTGAAAATGGCTTACAGAAGAAAAAGAGGCAGTTGAGTACTGAAGGAGTAATAAAAACAATAACAAAAAAAAGTGTTGTGAATGTAGAATATAGCTATTCATTTATAGTGAATAAGAGGGAGACGTAAGAGATGTAGAAGTGGTATAAGTTTGAGGGATTCTGAGGACTGAAGAATGTATGTACACACATTGTTAGCTAGCATCAACATTTGCTAAGAATTTACTCAACATGCCAAGCTTGGTGCTCTACTTTTAGCAGATAATTGCTCACTTAGTTCTAGTAACAATTACCTCATGAAGATACTCTAAGTAAATCTTACATATGAATAAACTAAGGTTTACAGAGGAAAACTTTTCTAAGGCCATGTAGCTAGTAAGCCACTTTGTCTAATGTAGGTCTATCTAACTCCAAAGTCAATATTCTTTATCACTAAGCTTTATTCTGTTCTCTATGGCAATCATAATAAGTTGCCAATGTGAAGTAGTGGCAAACATCACTGTTGAGAATTTTGTATAACTGTGAGACGAAAGGGATTTAAGGGTCATCCACATTAATGCTAAAGGCTCATGACAGGGGATGGATAAGCAAGAAACTATGAAAAGGGGAAAAAGGGAAGGGGCAAGTGATATCCCCCATCCCACAAAAGGAAAATAGATGCCATAGTCAGAGGAATGACATTCAAAAGATAATAATTAAACAGTAAACAGTAGCCCAAAAGTAGACGTAAAGCAAAGATTATGGTATGGGTTCCAGAAGGTTTGGGGCAAGTGATCTTTATCAGAGAAGTAAACAAAATAAAAGGGGATTTCAAAAATTCCGTCCACCATAAAAGAAGGAGACCCATAGACCCAAGTCAAAAGCAATGGGATAAAAGCAGGTGCTCAGAAGAGTGAGGTTGAGTAGGATGATGGTGAAAGTGTGAAGTCAGGACTCAGAGACCTGTGGAGTCTCACTCCACTACTTTTCAGGTATGTGACCTTGTGCCAATTACTCCAGGTCTTCTTGCTCTGTTTCCCCATATGTAAAATGATAATACACTATAGTACAATTCAAAGAGGGGGAGCTAAATATACGGAGATGAACAGAAAGCTAACTCTGGGGGGTAAACACATATTGTAACACATGTATGAGGTACTGTGGAGTCAAATACTTGAAAGCTATGTAATTTTTACTAACCAACGTTACCGTAATAAATTTAATAAAAAAATAAAGTACCCTTTTCTGGAAAAAAATAGTACAATCCAACAGTTATTGCTTAACCTCTTACTCTGATCTCAGATCTCTTATTACTCTACAACCAGTACATTCTAAGAAAGATGAAATAATATATCAGAACCTATACCCTCACCCATTTGATTCAGCATCCCATCATTCAAATTATAGTCCTCTTGTATCCTGTTTCAGATGGTACATAAAGCTTATACAACTGTCTCTGCTGTAGTATATCTATGAACTTTCTCAAAATAAAAGTTTAGAAATGTATAATTCTCCAGAACCCCATAAATCACCAACATCCTCTGGAAAAAGCTGCTGGCACAGATTTCTCCCCTCCAAGAGGCACAAAACCTAGTTTTCTTTATCTTCTAGTTTTCCAGGAAAGGTGGTTTTATAAATGCCCTTGTTAATGTGTTTGCTCTCAGTAGATCTCACCGTATGAATCATAATGAAAGAAAAATGCTGGGCGTGCCAAAAACCTGAAACCAACTGTCCACTGCTGAGATGCTAAGTAGGCAGGATTGCTATTCATCGTGCTGCCTTTGTCTTTATAGAGGTCACCATTATAGGACAATCCCAAAGAGGTGATACTTACCAGTGAGTAGTGATTATTCAGCGTCATGATGCGAAGGATCACATACACCATGTGAACATGAGCCAAAAGGTGCTGATTATAGTGTGGTGTAAAAATAAAATAGGTCAACGCCAAAAATATCTCAGCAACCTAAAGAATAAGACTGTGCTTCACTCTGGTGGTTTGTTCTGTTAGTTCTTTCAAAAGGAAAAAGTTATTTTATCCACTCATTCACTGAGTCAGTTCAGCAATCACTTACAGAGTGCTTTACTATTTTCTTGAGTGCTGAAAATACTGCACTGCATTGCACTGACATGACAAGTGATGTTGAAGGAAGAAAATCGTTTGTTTTTTAGACATAAAGACAGATATTAAACAATGCAGTATTGTGACTTGAAGGAGCCCAATTAATAATAATGCTTTTCCCAGCCCTTGTTCTGAAATAGTGGAGAAGTAGATAACGAGTAAGGTAGATGAAGGTCAAAACATCAGCTCCGTTCTGATATCCCCGATACGTGGGAACAGACAATTTCCTAATACGGCACCTGCGCGCTGGGCATGCACCTACCCAGGCACAGATACAACAGAGGGCAATCACAGACATCCCTGACTGTCCTCCCTACATGGCCTGCCCCTAAAAAACTTGTGGCACAAAACAACAAAATAGAAGGCTCCTGGACTTTACTATGTCATGCAACATTAATTGCCAAGATGATCAGATCAATTACACCAATGCAAGCAGGGTAGGAGAACTCCCACGACAACTCATTCTCCCAAAGAGTCGGCGCGGTTTACTGATGGGAAACATGGTACAATCAGCTCCTCTCCCTTTAATCATAATCTTTGCGATGTGACTTTGCCACTCCACATAACAAGAGTCTATATCTCTAGTCCTTGAATCTAGGCTGAAATTAAGATTTACTTTAGCTCAAAAAAGAAAGCAGAGTGATGATATGCCTTTTCCAAGACTAGACTATGAAGAGGTCATATGTGTTTCTGCTTTCTCTTTTAGGAACCCTGACCCTGAATGGGAACAAATATGAGAACAAGCACAAGCCAGTCTGCTCAGAACGAGAGACAATGAAGGGCAGAACTGAATTTTCCCTACGGCCACCCTCCTGGTCCATCCAGTCCCAGCCTACTGACAACCTGATGGCTAACACAGGGCAAACACGGGAGGAATCAGCTTAGCTCGGGGCAGATAAACAGAATAGCTAAGCCAGTCTCCCAAGACAGCCCTAGCATTTTCGTTATGCAGCGATAGGTAATTGATACCTTTCTATGGTCATACTTATTTTCTTTCATTCATTATAATGTGGTTGCCCTTGAAATGACACACAAATAAGTGTTCACCAGGAGACATAAACAAGAATGTTCATGTCATAATTGTTTTAAAATAGCAAAACACAAAAAGAAACAAACTAAATGTCGAAAACACAGTAAGAAATTGAATAAGTTGTAGTATATTGATATATTGGAATATTATTCATCTTCAGAAATTAAGAACTACAGAAACAGTCATTATCAATGATAAATTTCAAATAAATATTGTTGAGTAAGAGAAAGTCATAGAAAATTAAAAAGTAGGACCCCTTTGATGTAAGAACAATAACAAATAAAACTTAAAAGATACTACTTAAAGATCATACATGTGTGGTAAAACTAATTTTTATTAATTCAAGGGGATAATTAACACAAAATTCAGGACAGTAGTTATTTCTGGTAGGGGGAATGAAGAAGATATTGGGGGAAGCATGTCAAAGTCTTCATAGGTCCTGAAAATGTTCTACAGTGTTATGAGGTTTATTGTATTGTTTTCATTAATATTATTTCTAGGAAATCAAATCTTTGTATGGATACTTTATAATAAACAGTGTTTTAAATAAGGTGCATTGAAAGTGGGCAAAAATGGAAATGAGGAAACCAGTTAGGCTACTCTGATGGTCCACATGAGTTGTATCATGGTAGCTTAGCATTGTATATTAATGGTGGAAATGGAAAAATGCAGATAAATTAAAGATATGCAGCTCTACCACTCACTTACTAGATGTGTGACTTTGGACAAGCTACATAACCTTTCTTCCCCTCATTTTGTCTGTTCAAAAATGATTAGGGAATTTTGATAACAAGTTAATAGGTGTGGAGCTCTTAGAGTATACTCTAAGATTCAGTAAAAGTTAACTATTTCTATTAAATAATGAATCCTTTTTCAGAGGCTCAAGCACCACATTTTAAGAATATTGAGAAGCTGGAACTTGGACAAATAATGATCTGTGTCTCCACAGACCATGCTGTTTGAGAAAGAGTTGGGGAATTGCACTTATTTATTTTAAATTTTTCCAAGTTTAGGAATTAATAGCAATGTTTTCATGGTTCTAGGAGGTAGAACTATGAACCAGAATCTTATTCCAAATGAAGAACTTTCAAATAAGGGGAACTACAGATAGATAACAGATAGTGGAGTGATCTGCCTTATAAAATAATGAGTTTCTTGGTCCTGGAAGGATTCAAAATAAAACTGAATAAGCATTCAGTAATGGTGATCTAGAAAGAAGGAAGAGGTATCTCTCCATACACAGTGGGGTCCAATGTAGTGTTCCAGATGTAGAAGATGAGCTTCAGTCTTATAGAGCCTCATAAGGAAAAATTTAGGTAGGAGTAAGGGTCTCAATTAGGGACTGCAATAATAGGAAATGCAATGGATTTGCTGATGCACTTTTTGTTTTGAAAGAGATGTCTAAATTACTATCCATATTTTTGGATCAGTTAATACTCCCATGAGCAATGCATGAGATTCCCTAATTTTCTAAACCTTGATTAACTCAGGGTGTTCTCAGAATTTGTACTATCGGCCAAACAAATAGGTAAAAGTATTATCTTGTATATCAAATATTACAGGTAAGGTTGAGCATCTTTGTATTTAAAATATAATTTATATTGACTATTAAATTTTATGCCATTTAAATATTAGGTGAAGTTCTCACCATTCTTGATTTGAATGAGCTCAAACCATATTACATAAATTAGCATTTTGTCTATGATATTAGGTGGGCATATATTTTTCTAGATTCTTTTGTTTTGTCTTTGACAATAGTAGTTTATGTAATAAGAAATTTTTTTTTAATTTTTTAAATACAGTAGTCTCCCCTTATCCACATTTCACTTTCTGTGGTTTAAGTTACTTGTGGTCAAACACTCTATGAAAATATTAAACAAAAGAATTTCAGAAATGAACAACTCATAAGTTTTAAATTGCATGCCATTCAGAGTATTTCAGCTCATCTCATCACATAGGCATTTTTATCATCTCACATCTTCACCAGAAGATGGGTGACAGAAGTACAAGATATTTTGAGAGAGAGAGAAAGAGGCCGCGTTCAAATCACTTTTATTACAATACATTATTATAATTGTTCTATTACTAATAATTACTTATTAGTAATTATTCTTGATCTCTTACTGCGTCTCATATATAAATAAAACTATCATAGGTATGTATATACAGAAAAAAACATAGTATATATAGGGTTTGATACTATCTATGGTTTCAGGATACCATAGAAGGTCTTAGAATGTATCTCTTGCAGATAAGAGGAAACTACTGTATTCACTATTACCAATCTTCTATTTTATGGACTCTTGACTTTTATCTCTTATTTAAATAAACCTTGCCAGCTATAAGAATATTAAAGATATTTCTCCCATGTTTTCTTCTAATACTTTTGTGACTCTTTTATACTTAAATCTTTGGTTTATCTGACAAATTATTAATATAAAAGATGAGAAGTAGGAATCTATATTTTGTTCAGGGTAAAAACTATTAAATCATCTATTTACTCTTCTTGCACTGTTGTAAAATGTAATAAATTCCCATATATATTTTTGTATTTTTTACAGATTTTATAATTTTATTTCACTGATTAGTTTGTTATACTTGTACTGGTAAAGTCTTTTAATTATTGTATCTTTATAACATGACTTAACAACTGCAATGTTGTCCCTAATTATTCCTCCTTTTTATAAAGTTTCTCTGTCTATTCTTTCATACAAATTTTAGAATTCTCTTACTTAATTCAAGAAAATAAATCTAAATAATTTTCTGAAACTTAACAACCTCAAAAAGATTTTAAATATTCATAGTATTTTAAGCTATATATGAATGTGTATCATCTTTTAATATATAACAACAAAAACTGCAGGCAACTCAAATATAAATGTTAAAAGGAATTTCCTTTGAATTTGGCATAATCAATTTGGCCAATCATAAAGCTGATCATAGAAAAATGTTGACTGATTGCCTTAAATATATAAATCTTGATAAAAAATGGTATTCTATTTAATATATCAAGTTTACCTAAGATGCATTTGTCTGCTGAAACATAGTGAAATAGATTGCTAGGATCGATAACAGTAAGAACTGCTGAGAGGCTGAGTTCTTGAAATATCTGAAATATTCATCATCATTTTTAAATCTGCTATTTAGTAATCAAGCTTTTACATCATGATGGCCAGACTGAATATGAAATTCCTGAAATAATGAAATGTCAAGGAAAAATGCAGCCAATAACTTGCTTATTTAATATATTGCTTCATTAAAAAATGACTCTTTTAACACTTGTTTATAAAATTCTAATAACAACTGTCCTAATCCATCAACATCTTAATAGCCTTCTTTTTGTTACCAAAAGGTTATCTTCTAATAAACCACTCTTCAAGAGCCTTAGCATCAAATTACATATTTGAACCTATTTGTTACATCAACTTATAATGAAGATGAAGCCTATTAGAGCAAGCAGTTCATTGCAAGCTCAAACACTTAGCAATTATAATTCATTAGTTTAGCAAGCAAAAATCATACTCAAAGTGACAAAAAGCAAAACCTTTCATGCCTATACATGGCATTCAATGATCACTTTGAACTTTTACCATTCAAGTTCAAAATCCTGAGCCAAGTTTTAGATCTTTTTTTTAATTTTTGCTTTTATCTCCCATCTGCCAACAGGAAGTCATTATCTACTCACTAAGTAAAAGCAAATAATTGCACAAAATAAACAGGGAGAAAATTAATTAGTATAATAAACATTAAGTAATTGCTTTAACACACTTAAATAGCAAGGGAAGCCATTCTGTCCCTTTATTTATACTTGAAAATTTAAAGACAGGAGAGAAATATATGGGCACAGATGGGCATGTCTGTATGATAAAACTGGACATTTCCATAGAGATTCACACCCCCAAGTTTTCCCTTATTGAGAAGGAATTCTCTGTGACATTTTGCTTCTGTTATTAATTTTGATTTCTAAATAAATTCATAAAAAGAACTCTCACCTTGGAAAAAGAAAGATTCCAAACAAAAATAAATTTAGTAAAACTGGATTTTTAATGCTATAAGCTCTGACACCTACCGTAGCCATGCTCCTAACCCAGAGATTCACTGACTTTCTCTATAAACCAGGTAATTGAAAAATTAAAATTGTCAAGGCCCTGTCAATATACAAAAAAGGATTAAAAATTTAGTCTAGCTTCCGAAGAAATGAGTGGCTGAAACGTTAAGAAAATCATGAGGGAGAAGACATCAGAGATTAAATTTAAATAAATCCTGGTCGCAGTAAGGGAAGAGTTCCCATTAGAGTTTGCGATATTTTCAAAAGAACTAAAGAGTAAAAGAAGTCGTAAGAGGACTCAAGAAGAAGTATGCCTTCAAAACCAAACCATGCTGAGTCTGTCGGGGGGGTGGGGGGTGGGGGTGGGGGTAGTAAGAGTCATTAGCACTGAGCCATCGCTAGTTTTATATTTTGGACATACAGCAGTACAACTCACAGCTGTGTTATCAAAATCACTTCTAGCTCTTGAGTGTAGGTTATATCTTATTTCTTAATAGATCACTTAGATAACCCTGTATTAAAAAAAAGAAATCTTTGATTTTGCTTTTCCTTTAAATATTCTTAATGTTTAGAATGCCTTGTACATACTTTCACAATCATATTAACTCAAAGACACGTATTTTCTTCACAAGAGACTACATATAAGAAAAGAATTGGACAACAATAAGTGTTCATTCTATAAAGTTCAGGCTGCAACTTCAGGAGAGCCACCAAATTCAAATAAAGATATAGATCAATTATTTAACTATTTAACATGACATGATAACACTTTATGAAAATAGTGCAAGGATATTGGCAGCTTGAATAAATAATCTGGGGAATCTGTGAGTTTGAGAAACCTCTTTCTCTGTTTTATAGAATTAGCTGCAGAACATTTCAGGAATAGCAGGAATAACTTCCAACAGGAATAACCTCTCCAATACTACTCTTGAGACTGTCTGAAGTCCCTAAAAGTATTTAATAAAAGGTTATCTTGTATCTGTGACAGTAATAGGACAAATACTGAATATCAAAATTGAGAATGTGACAAATACTATGACACAGTTGTACAATCACGGTGACATACACAATAAAGTATTAAAAATAAAGAAAAACACTCTGACAAGGATGTCAAGTGCAGACACTTTCATATCAAAAGAGACAACAAAATGCAATTACAGTCCTGGAAGAAAATTTTTTTAAAGGAAGAGAGAGAACAGAGAGGCCTTAGAATAAAATGCCAAACTTTCAAAGTGAATTTAACAAAAAAGCAAGACTGATATGCCTTTGGCTACTATGATGACATTAACATAATTGCCAGACTCAGAAAAAGAAAATAATTAGTTTCATCAAGCAGGAGAAAAAATGTCATCCAGAAAGCAGTGACGGTAATCATGGTAGATGCCCAGCCATACAAGAAGAACAAGGGCCTTGCTCTCACAGTGAGAGGGTAACAAATGCGATCACGTGCTCTTCAGAGCAGAGGACAATAACATGAACCCAAAGAGTACCATCACCTAACATGCTTCTAGTTCTTTTCACTTGAGAAACTGAGTTCACATGCAATATTTATGTTGATGCATATTTCTGTGAACTAAGTATAAAAGTAGTTCTCAACTGAAGTCCATCTTTAGACAACAACAATAACGCTGTGTGTGGTTTTGGCTCAATAGCTGTGTGTGACCTATCTATATAGCAATATATAATAAAAACCATTTTTTAAGAAAACAGTCAATTCTTAGCAGTTGACATATTGGAGGCAATAAATTCAGGCACTGGATTCATTAGCCTAAATTATGTAAGACTACTTAAATTTGAATGTAGGGCTATTTCTGTATATATGTATTATACCCCCTGCGGGCACACACACACACACACACACACACACACACTACAAAAACACTGTCCAGCTCTCATTTGTGTAGCGTCTACATTAGTTTAGAAAGGTAAAAGTAATGGACTAACATTAAGGCGTATCATTTTAACTGTTTTTATTGGAATAATAATTGTATCATTGATGAATTATGTCAATATTAAAACAAATACAATAGCTTTAATGTCTAACAGGGAATCATTTAAAATGCATTTTCCTGCTGGAAAATAATGTGTCTAACACTCTATTACCTTCCCTAGTAAACTATCATTGATTCTCAACTCTATATAGCTAAATTAGCTCACACTAGATGGCTCTAAAGTGAAGAAAATTATAAATACAATGATCTAGTGAAGTATTAATAAATATTGAAGGAATAATATTGAAAATCCTTAAAATCACTGGAGACCCAAATGCGAAATACTTTCATTTACAAGATAATAATGATCATTTTACAAAGACAGCCAAAATCAATGGGACCTGAGCTTCTCATCATCTCTAGTCTATTTAGATTCAAATAGATGAGTACTCTGGCTCCCTCTCATCTACACTACTACATATATCCCGCCCTTTTTGTTCCTACAAATTGGAAAACTTTCCTGCACTAGTGGGCATGATTCATTCTCAGTCTCTAGTAGGAAAGGGTCAAGAGGAGAGACATAGGGCACTGCCCACAATTTTCCCTCATTTCTTTTTCTTCTAATCTATGTCCTTAGGCAAGGGAGACAAAGGAAAAATAAACAAATGAAACCACATCAAACTAAAAAGTTTTTGCACAGCAAAGGAAGCCATCAACAAAACAAAAGGAGAGCCTACTTAACGGAAGAAGATATTTGCCAATGATATATCAATGATAAGGAGTCAATTTCTAAAATTTTTAAAGTACTCATACAACACAACACCAAACAAACAAACAAAAAACACAACAACAAAACTATCCAGTTAAAAATATGGACTGAGGGAGGACCTGAATAGAAGTTTCTATTAAGAGGACGTATACATGGTCGGTCACTGGATATATGAAAAGATGCTCAATCTCATTAATCATCAAAGAAATGAAAATACAACCACAGTGAGAGACTCCTCTCAGAACAGCTAGTGTCAATAAATGAACAAACAACAGATGTTGGTGAGGATGCAAATAAAAGACAACCCTTGTACGCTGTTGATGAGATTGCAAATTGGTACAGCCACTCTAGAAAACAGTCTGGAGATTTCTCAAAAAATTAAAACTACCTTATGACCCAGCAATTCCACTTCTGGGTATTTATCCCAAAAAATTCAAAACACTAATTTGAAAAGATATGTGCACCCCTGTGTTCATTACAGCACTATTTACAATAGCCAAGATATGGAAGTGACCTAAGTGCCTATCAATAAATGACTGGACAAAGAAGAGGAGTGCCTTATATAATAAAATATTACTCAGCCACAAAAAAGAATGAACTCTTAGCATTTGCAAGCACATCAACAGACCCACAAAATTATGCTAAGGGAAATAAGTCAGACTGAGAAAGACAAGTACCATATGATCTCACTTATATGTGGAATCCAAAGAACAGAATAAATAAATGAACAAAATAGAAATAGATTTGTAAATACAGAGAACAAACTGATGATTACCAGATGGCAGGAAATTTGTGGATCTGGGTGAAAAGTAAAAGGATCAAGTGTACAAATTAGTAGTTACAAAATAGTTATGGGAGTGTAAAGTATAGCATAGAAAATATATAGAGTCAATAATACCATAATACGATGTGTAGTACCAGGTGAGTACTAGACTCATGGGAGGGATTGCCACATAAATTATATAAATGTCTAACGACTATAGTATAGACCTGAAACTAATATAAATTAATACTGAATGTTAATTATAACTGAAAATAGTAAGTAAACAATTTTTTAAAAATTATAGTCTCTGAAATTAGACTTTCTGGACTCAAATCCAAGCTCCACTTCACATTATTTGTGTGACTACTGTCTTATTTTTTATTATTGGACATTATTTGGCCTCAATTTCTTCATCTATAAAATGGAAATGGCTCCTACTTCATTGGATTTATTATGAGGATTCATGAGAAGTTGCATGAAAAATGCCCAATGCTGAGCCCAGCGTGTAAAGTGTCTTTGATTAAAATGAGTGTAACAGAATGTTACACATGACATTTTCTTATTGCCTTGGAATTTGAACTAAGGTTTAAAAGGCTAAGAACATTGCCAGAGGTGCTCAGTACACAGATCCTAACATAAGATACTAGACCTTCATAGAACTGGCTTGTGGTACTGGTTCTGCCTGT
>PVKE010014592.1:0-34702 GCA_004027555.1 Craseonycteris thonglongyai | reverse complement strand
TTCGCTACTTGGTCCCCGGGGCTGCAAAGTGAGCGCTTAACCCACTGAGTCATCCCGGCTTCCCCAAGTATTACAATTTTAATACAGTTTTTTCCTTTCTTAAAATGTGTATACATTTTTTCTTTTCTTTCTTTTTTTTAAACATAGGATCTTATTAGCTTATTTATTTATTTACTTACTTATTTTTTTATTGTTTTTGACAGAGAGAGAGAGAGAGAGAGAGAGATACAGAGACAGAGAGAGAACTGAACTGGGGGAGCTCCCCAGTTCAGCATATGGGTCCGCACGGGCCGGGGCCAGGACTCGATCCTCGGTCCCCGGCGCTGCAAAGCAAGCGCCTAACCCACTGAGCCATCCCGGCCTCCCCTGTATACATTTTTTGGCACCCTCTATATATACATATACAAAGAGAAATAAAGCAGTTATGGCAAAATATTACAATCAGTAAATCTAGGTAAAAAAAGTAGATAGGTACTTATTCCGTTCTTTTAACTTTTCTGTAAATTTGCAATTTTTTTAAATAAAAAGGTAAAAGAAATCTGTCAGTGGGTTGTGCTGTACTTGAATGGATTGGAGGGAGCAATAAAATAAGTCGGTCCAGGCAAGACAGAAAGGTGTCTTGGACCAGGCAGTTATAAGTGAACATGAAGGGATGCTTATGTGGTTGACATAGTCTTGGAGGTGAAGGAATGTAGAGGAGATAATATATTTATACTTGTCATTGTCACAAGTTTCCTTCAAATTGACCTATTAGTATATCTTTCAATATATTATAATAATCATTAAAATCACCATAAGCATAAATGTGATGTTATCATTAATGTAATTATTACAAACTACATACTTATAACTTGTTTCCGTTGATATAATAAATTATCATGGATGAACAATAACATGCCACAGTCTGTGATGCATTAGATGTGGGGTGAGGCCTGTGAAACTATGTTGTTGAAAGCTTCGCACTGGTTCTGATGCATAGTCACTCAGGTTAGAGAACCACTCCTCTGGGCACTGTCTGGATTTGGATTCTAGCTCTGCCCTTGCTGCATTTCACCTTTCTGGTGTTTCAGGGCAAAACTACCCTCGGGCCAGAGTGGATTTATTAATCACCGTTCCAAGGACTGTCTGACAGACAAACAAGATTATTCAAGAGAACACAAGGTCAAAGCAGGGGTGATGACATTACTTTCATTAAGGACTTTGACATGACAGTTTCTTAAGTGCTCTTTCCAAGACCTACCCTCGCAGATTTCTAAATTTTATCTCAAGAATAGCAGAGTAAGAATACATTTTGTGGCATTTACAATTTAAATCATGTGACTTTGGCAACAATTACAAAACAACTCCAAATCAAGAGAAAACATTTCAGCAAGAAGACAAGTTTCACAATTGAACCACTTGGAAATTCTAGACCAGGGTGAAAAGGTAACAATGGAAAAACACACATTATCAACTTTGAAGCCTCTCTTGGTTCCAGGATACTTGAAAGAATTCCAAACACCAGATGAGGATAGAAATCAAGTCCATTACACCGTCTTCCGGTAATCTTAAAATAATGTCTCCAATTATTATTCTTAGATGATAGTTCCAGGGTCTGTGTACATTAAACAAAAGTGAATTTTTTTTTCTTTTGGCATTCATAAAACTAAGTAGTTCTGAAGTTCAGTGTTAGCTCTTGCCTGAAAGATTTGATGAGTCTCTCTAATTCTTCTCTGCCCCCATAGTTTCCTTGAACTAATTTAACACTTGCATATGGATGTGACTAAACCTTTTGCTTCTAATGTAAATCCTTCCTGCCTGAGGGGTAAAGTTTTAAGTTTAAAAATGCGATTTACACAAAGATTTGTGAAATTAAGTGATTTTTTATTTAGTTTTTTAACGAAGTAGCTCTGGTATAGAAAAATCCTCAAGACTATTAAACTGCGGAAGGAAAGCAAGTTGCAGAATAACATTTAGTAACATTTTTTTTAAATCAAAACTTAATACATATGTACATATTTATAAATCTATGTGCACATACCTGTGTGTTAATGCAAGGAAAGATCTGGAGGGGCCACCTACAAACTTTGATTAGTAAGGTTACCTTTGGAGAAGAAAATGGAGTTGGGAGAGAGTAAAGGGGAACTTTTAGTTTTTACTCTATTTAACTGAGTGCTTTTAGATTTTAAATCATAATCACGGTTTGCGCACCACTTCTATAATAAAAAAAAATGTAAGTCAAATGTACCTAAAAAATGGCAAAAAGAGCATTGTGAAGATTCTTCTTTTTCTACTATGTCTTCCTAATTGTGGACAATGAACATTTACTACATTCCCCCACCCCCACCCCCCAAATAATACAATGTGCTTTTAAAAAGAAAAAGTAGGGCTGTTGTCTGGAACTAGGGAGAGCGAAGGTGTTTCTGAATGAAAGAGCCCAGCAGGAAATCCCTAATGGCTCAGGAAAGGGGTTGCCAAATTGCTACAAATGTGGAACAGCTGGTTGGCTGCGGTCTTTAGTGGAAGGACAGGAAACGAGAATCTTTCACCATGGGCCTCGCTGTTGCGCCCTTTGGCCCAGGTGAGACTGCGTTGTCTCTGTGTCTGGCATCTGCCTGCACAGACTGCCCCTCGCTGAGAGGCCTGCAACCAGCACGTCCCTGTGTCCATGAGCAAGTGCAGAAGCAGGTCCTGTGGTGAAAACAGACTGACTTAGATAGCAGCAGCAGCAACAGCCCCCAGGGGGCAGAATTTCTCCCAGCGCTACTCGGACGTTTACTCTCAGCACCTCCACTCTCTCTTCAATGGGCTGGCCAAACCTGCGTGCATATGACCCAGCCTCGGATCTGTGGCCTTTGTTGCCCTAAAGCAGGGGTGTCCGACCTTTTGGTTTCCTTGGGCCACAGTGAAAGAATTGTCTTGGGCCACACATGAAATACACTAACACTAATGATAGCTGATGAGCTAAAAAATAAAAATCGTCAAAAAAATCTCTAATGTTCTAAGAAAGTTTACCAATTTGAGTTGAGCCAGAGAGGTGAGTAGACCTTCCTGGAATATGAGAATTAAGCTTATTGGAGTTAGCACAGTCTCACTTCTTTTTAAAAATTAATCCAGGTAACTTCACTTATTTCTATTTTAAATATGTGCTTACCGTAAGTGAAAGACTTGACAGGTACCATTGTGCTCAGCTAGTCCAGACCTATTAATGAATAATGATAAAATAATAGTACTTTCTAAACACTTACATTCCAGCATCAAATGCATTGAACGCACTGAACACAGTGACAGGTGCTTTGTTATGTGTCTGGCATATTTTATCTCATTTAATCCACAAAGTAACTTAGACATAGGTATTATTACTATCCCCATTTCACAGACGAGGAAACTGACACTGACAAAGCACACACTGTTGGTAAGTGGCAGAGCCTATATTCAAATTTATGTTAATTTGATTTCAAATTTTATGCTCTTAACTGCTGTGTTATTTGTAGAAAGATCTATTCTTCAGATGACCAAAAGCTTGGTTCTGAATCATTTGTACCTGGAATTCAAACCAGGTAGCTTTCGTGGTACTAAAACAAAGCTCCAAAGACACTCAAGGAGCTTTGGAGGTCTGAGCGTCAGTTTTCTCATCTCTCGATGGGAATGGTAAGCACAAACCCTCTCTCACATGGTTGTTGTGAGAACTCAAGGAGGTAATTAAGGTAAAGTGCTGAGCTTAGTATCTTGCACATTGCAACTGTTCAAAAAATAAGTGATAAACATAACTAAACCTTGCAAAAGAGTACCAGTAAACGTATCAGCTGGATTGGTTTACCAGTAGAGGCAGCAAACACCTCATAGAATGCAGGTCTGAGTCATTGGAATGGGAAGGCTTGATGGAAAGGCTGAAGAAGCCATGAGAATTAAATCCACTTACTTGACAATTTTACTTGGTACTGAAACTCACCACCTTAATGTCGGGGAGAAAGCGGAGAGGGAGATGGGATAGAGGGAGCCAGGCAGAGCACGCTGGCTACTTTACCCTCCCTTTCCATTCTCCTACCAACAGTGCTATCTTCATGAAATTTAGTTAAAATGAGCTCAATTGTTACTTGAGAGTCACTGAGAAAGTAGATCTTAAAAGTTCTCACCACAAAAAAAGTAAAACACCATAACTATGTGAGGTTATGTGTTAAGTAATCTTATTGTGATAATTATTTCACAATCTATACACATATCAAATCATTACACTGTACATCTTACATGTACTCAATGTTATATGTCAATCATCTCTCAGTAAAGCGGGAAAAAAATTAGCTGAATGCTATCTTTAAAGGGGGAAGAGTCATGAAAGGGCAACATTAAAGACTAAAAATTAGGCTGAGCAGATGCATCATTTTAAAGAGGACAGAAAACAACGGTAGTACCTCATTTCAAATGGGGTGTCTGGTCAGCCTACTGATACGTTGAATTTAGCCTAGTGAGACTAGGCTGCCCAGATGCACCATTTGAAATGGGGCAGTACTGTTGTTTTCCATCCCATTTAAAACAGTACGTCTGATCAGCCTACTAAAAATGCTTAGGTAAAAAATAAAGGAAACCTTACCTTTTTATTTATTTTTTAAAGATTTATTTTTATTGGTTTTTGACAGAGAAAGAGACAGAAAGAGAGAAAGGGGAGGGCCCAGAGTCCATAGTTGACAGCATTAGTTTGCCATATAGTTTCACTCCACAGGTGGGCGCAGGGCTGCGCAGGGCAGGAACTGGGCCAGGAGCCTCCTGGATAGGCCCCGGCAAGAACTGAACTAAGGGCACACCCCAGTCCAGCACATGGGTCCACCTGGGCCAGAGCAGGGACTCGATCCCTGGTCTCCGGGGCTGCAAAGTGAGCATTGAACCCATTGAGCCATCCCAGCTTCCCCAAACCTTACCTTTTTAAACACCAGATTGGTGGTTTCCAAACTGTGTCCCACGGAACACTGCTTCAGGGGTTCCACCAATGTTTTCATGAAGATTTCACTTTTTACATATAATTTGGTTTAGTAATCAACAGACATACTCAAATGTGTTATAAATCAAATTTAAACTCATTGAAGACCACCAACAGAGATAATGGCCAGTTAACTTATTTTTATGACGATCTCAAAAATAAAAGTCATCCTACTAACTTTCTTTATTAAAAAAGATCCTGGATATTGCAAGACAGCTGTTTAAAAAAACAGCAGAAACTAAACAAAAACAAGACAAACAAAAAAACATGATTTGCAACCAGATATTTACAGATCTGTGATTTTCTTAATCCTAGATGAGTAAAACAAAATCTAGATATAAACTGGGAAATGAGACCAATAAAAGACTGCCATGGTCACCAATAATCCTTGTTTTCAAAATTTCATGTTCATCAAGTAGCCCAATTGTTTTAATTAATTTTATGAAATTAACTTCCAAAAGGGATGTATACTAATAAAATGCCATATAAATTACTATATATGAGATCTGGTAATTAAGTTCACAACCTTGCCACCATGCACTTACAATGGCATCATTGTACAAACAATTTGGTAAGGTTCTATAACCTTGGTATAGCAGTTTTCATAGTTGTGTTCATTTTGACATGTGGCAATGTCTTGCTGAGTGTTCATTATTGTTGTTGCATGTTTTTGTGTACCATTACAAGAATATCAGAGCTTCAGTTAGAGCAATGAACAAACATTACATTTCTTGTTAAATTTGGCAAGAGTGGAAGTAAAGTCAGGAATGTATTAGTCCAAGTTTATGGGGATAACGCCATGAAGAAAATAGCAGTGTACAAATGGATTAGATGTTTTTCTGAGGGGAGAAAAAGCGTCACTGATGAAGAGAGGTGAGAGTGGTCAGTAATGAATACAACTAATTAAAACATTGCAAAAATTCATTGAATTGTGTGCCAAAGTCATTGGCAATACCAAGAAGTAGACCCAAGAAAAAAAGGAACTGGCCTGCTTTATCTCACAGTACCCATCTGAAGCAGTGCTCATCTGCTCAGCCAAATACAAAACAATGAATCCCTCCCCTCTCACCCCACAAACACTTATTTCCACAATTTAAATTTATCCCAGATTCCCCCCCACCCCCACCCCAGGAAAGAAATTAGAATAAGGTCCTATCTTCTTGACCTTTATCCTCCAATTCCAATCCAATGCCTAGTATATATTTAATAGGTGCTACATAACTGCTTAATTAAAAATTTGTCCATCTGAGGGATCTCTAGGACATGCCTAAGTGGTTTGTTTTCAATATCATCTCCACAATCAAAATCTTCACTAAGAAATGACTTAGCAAATAATTTTATCTTGATGAGAATATAAAGCAACGGAAATGGGAGGTTTCATTCTCTGTTAAAGTTGTTTTTTTTCAGCATCAGTGAACAAAGGAAAATTTGGAGAAGGGGAACACTTCTCATTGCCCCGAAACTGTCCGGCCTTTTCTATAAGCCCCACTTGCAAGACATAGAAAAGGAGGCCTACAAAAACAATGCGTGAGGTCCTTCCCTCCCATAGACATCATGGCAGATATAAGTGACTCTCCTAACAAGCCTCTGTTCCAGCTGAGTCAGGTCCAAATGAATTATCGTAAGAGATGATGGATGGAAACTGGGAAACTTAGTAGCACACTGTCCCCGCTAGTCTGTGGGTTTAGATTCCCATCATTGGGTCCAGGCAGGTGTATTTAGATGACAAACTTCTGCCCCCACACAGACCAACCCCTGGAAGTAACTGGTTGGGGAAGAGCTTTAGACATGTTCATAGCAAGCTTGCGTCTTAGCCCTGGGAGGCCATACTCTGAGACCACAGGACAAGGACCTGCGGCTGAGCCCGTGACAGGCTGGTGGAGGGACTGAGGTGCACCCAGCTGAGGTGCCCACACCTCAGAAAGCACCGTGAAGCCTGGGGCTGCTGTTAGTACATCAGGGCCAAGACAGCATTGCTCCTCCTCCCTAGAAACCAGGTGCACATGCACCAGAGCTGGGAGCCACGTCCCATTTCAGAAACAGACCTTTCGTTTTCTATACTAAACACTTCATTGTGATGTCTAATGACACTGCCCCTCACTCCTTTTTTTAGATATTCTCAGTTTGCTATTCTTCAGATACAGGTTTCTGGATGAATTTTTGTTGACTTTTTTCACTTAAGAAGTGGTAAATTATCTCTAAAACAGACTTTATCAGCTGATGGTAAGTAACATTTGCTTTGATACATAACTATCAGAATGTTCTTAACATTTCAATTGCTTTGAAATTAAGTCTGGAATGATTACCTGGACATAAGACTTACCAAGATTCAGATTTTATAAGGATTTTAAGTCCATGTGTGTAACATTACCCAGATATAATTCTCTAAGAAGAGAATTTCTATTTTATTATTTTTTTGCAAACAATTTTAAAGGCAGGGTGTTAAAACTGACTGCAATTTCAGAAGATTGACATTATTGCTTAAAGTGCCTGAATCAGTTACATTTAAAAAATTAAAGTACAGATTATTTTACATAAAAACTAATTTTGCTTTGTTTTGTTTTTAGCAACACAATCACATAAAGGCCACACACATATAGTAACTATTTTGGTTACACAGAAAGAGAAGCCAAAAATAAATTAATGTAATAGTGGAAAACAAAAATTTAATTAGGCAGAAAAAGTAGGAAATAAATTGTCCTGACCCATGCCATTTACATGAGTGAATCACACCAGTGCTAATAAATGCCTTGACCACATGACAGCAAACCAGGGCAAAACGTTTAGTGCACAATATTTTAATACATATGAATATACAAAGTTGATCAAAAATGCAATGTTTAAAGATAAAATCCATCTGTAATAAAGCCACACTCCAGTATCTAAAATAAGTCCTACGCTCCAGTTAGAATATAATTCATTGTCAGGCATACCCATGAAATCAAGGGTATCCATGAAAATAAATGCATAGGGACCATTTCTGTCAGTTTTTTCCCTCTACTTCATCTAAAATCCAAAATAGACAAGGCTATAAAACCAAATAAGTGTTGTTTCTTGGCTCTCTCCAAACCAGGCTTTGAAATGGAAAATGCATCAACGTACCAGGACAGATGCCAGCATTTTACCAAAATTAACTCTTTAAACAAAAGACTTTTTTTAGCACACTGTACCATTATCTAGATGCTAAACTAGTAAGTAACCAATAAAGCAAATATTTCTTCTCTTTTTAAGTGTACAACACTGTAACTTATTTTAAGACAGCCAGCAGCTAAAAGAAATACAGCAGGCCTACTCACTCCTGCCAGAATATGACACACACAAACCCTGGCCGTTTGAGGGAATACTGCTGAATCTCTGTGCTCTCTCTGACCTCAGAATGGTTTCACATATCCCACACCAATCTCTGCTTTATGTGATGAATGAGGGATAAAAAATTCAAGTGTTTGCATGTGCCTGTCTTTACACAAACTGAGATGACTGGGGTGGGGGCGGGGAACATAGCTGCCTAGTGTTTGTTTCATTAACTGAAGAGGAAGACAGAATTACCAGCTAGCTCTGATGTTTGAAAAACTGATGGAGTGTTGGTGGATCAGTATGCTTTGGTCTTTTTCCAATTTTCTTTTCCTGTATCACACAACCATTTTAATGTCTTTACATTATCTTCCACACTTGTTCTTTCCTTCCAGAAATCTATCCATGAATACTGAATTTTAACTGACCCTTTCTATTAAAAGGAATTACTTCAGTTAAACCACTGGAAAAAAAAATTTACACAGCAAAAAAGAATTGAATCTATGACTTGTCATGTAGCTATTACTTCTATAACCTTCTAAATGAAACATTTTTTTTCTAATAAATTAGCTTCAAGAGTCATTTCAAAGATAATTTTAATAGTTTTGCTTAGAATCAGTTCCAAATATATTAGATATCAACCATCAGTTTTTTTAAACTTTGCAACCTGCAGTCAAATATATGGATTATATATAGTACAAACAGTTACCGATATCAAGCAACTGGGAAGTGTCTCTTCTTAAAAACAGAATAAAAACTCACCTTTCTGGTGTTAACTGCATATGTTTCATGGAGGAAAAACAGACAAAATAGTTATAAATATGAATTTGCCTCTAAATAAGGCAAGATATACTTTTGTCACTCGTGTAAGACAATAATGTGAAGATCACCCTGTTTTCATCTTCTCCAGTGAAAAGTAACATTTCACTTCAAGCATGAACAAAAGAAGTGTCGGCATGCTTATTTAAGTTCTGAGCAATAAACAGTTCAAAGTATTTCAAAGATAAGAAATCTAGTTTTCATCTAGATAAAGTGCTATGCTCTTAAATTGTTGCAAAATGGCCACTAACATTTTCAATTTCAATTTTAGTTCACATTATGCCAAATGTTTGCATGTTTGTTTGCTGATTTACTAGGCAACAAAACAATATGTTCACAGTATATTATAGTGTATGGAAGTCAACTGACTTCCCAAAGGAAGATCTATGACTCATAGTATTTGTAGAAAACCAAAAAAGAGCTCAACAGCAAAACACCACATTGACCCTTTTAATAAAAGGTACCAATACTCAAATGATCTAATAAATACATATATAACAAAAGTGAAAAAAGTAGAAGTAACTATGGTGAGATGAGGTTCTTCCAAAACACTCCTCTGTCTTGTCAAGCATTCTAGGAGTCTGAGTCAAAGAAACACTGCCATTTTGTCCGTTCCTCCACGTACCCACTGACACGTCCTTTGACCTGCCTTCATAGCAGCTAACTGCATCACTGCCTCTAGGGAAGGTTCCACATTAGCCCTAGGACTTGCCAGTGCCTCAGTAACACACGGAAATGGTAAGAAGTGAGCAGCTGTACACGGTGGCGGATGGTAAAGGCGCAGTGCCTTCAGCCGGTTTTCTGGATGTTGGCACTGACTGGCTAAGGAAAGTTGTGCCAGAGGCAGTCACCATGGTGCCCCAGCCCTTCAACCACAGGCTGCGAACACCGGCAGGTCTGGGAAGGTGCCTTGGTAACCTTAGCAGTGCCAGAGAAAGGATAGATACAACTCACAGGACCTTACAGAAGAACGTGTCACTAAAAACAAACAGCAGAGTAATTTTCCTGAAACTTGGTTTTGGTAGGAGGATAGGAAAAGTCATTTTTCACTGTCCAAAAAGCTTCCTTCTCTTGGCTTTGCCTGCCCTGAGCTCTTTACCTTCTTTGCCCCGGGAAGTCTAACGGCTAGGTAGGCACAGCCCAGGGCCAACGCTAGCCACCATGAACAGCTCTTCATCCTATTCCACCTGGAGGACAATTTTAGTATCGAGGTTACTCACTTTTAAACATTTTCACTTGCACAAACTTAAAGCTATCGTTGCAGCCCTAAAAGGTGAACATCTACCCAATTCTTCTGTCAGAGAAGGCAGAGAAGTTAAGATGGGTAGCAGTGCTTCCAGGGACAAGTTAAAGGAATGCACTGAAAAGAGACCCTGGAAGCCATTTAGAAGGTTAGCAAAGACCCAAAATAGACTGCAGATATTCATAGGAAATGGCATTCTAATTCAGACAGACACAGCCAATGGCACAGCATTTCCCCGATCCTAAAGTTAGCAAGTTATTCATACAAATCTTACTACAATCTGATTGCAGTTAACTCTACCTCAGACTAAAATTAAACCATAAATAGTGCTGAATGTAAAAAAGAGAGAGAGAGAGAGAGAGAGAGAGAGAGAGAGAGAGAGAGAGAAAAGAGTCTAACACAGCCAGACCGCTGCGACTTGGAAGAATACCATTGGTGGGCTGCTGGGGAAGAAGAAAGTCTGCAGAGAAACCAAGTAATAGTGCTTTGAACATTTCCCCCCCCCCCCCACCTCCCACTTGAATTAGTCCCACAGTTCATTAAGCTATTCTCTTGATTGATAGAATAAAATATATCCAGATTCTGAATTTTTTGAAATATCTGATGTCAGGCCATAGAATTCTTCAATAGCTTGGGCATCTATTTTCTGCAATAAAAGAGAAATAAATATACTTGTTTAATATGGCTACTAGGAGAAGAAAAGAAAAACTAATGAAACGCACAAGAAAAATGCAAGAATCACTGTTGTTTATAAAATCACACTTGGGAACTTTCAATATCAAATGGATAATTCCACAGATTTGGCAGGGAAACATGATTACATAAATTGCAAATCTGTGGGGAAGAAAGCCACCCTTTCATCTATCAGCAGTCATATATGGGCACTCTTTGAAGAAGCCAGGATTTCTGTCTTTCAAATGGTAAACTGGGGGGCCTGGAGAACAGCTTTGATTCTTTCATAGTTCATTTCCTTTAGTGGAATTCTCCCCAGCTAGTATTCCTTTAAAACAAAAATCAATATATGCAATACTTCATTGTAATATAAAGAGTCCCAGGTTCAACAGACTAAAAAAATTAAAAAACAAAACAAAACCCAAAACAAGAAAAATTTTGGTATAATGAGAGAATTTAATTATTTGGTCTATATCAGAGAGCCTTGTCACATTAGGAAACAGGACTTACATAAAAAATATGATTTGTGGTGCCACAGAGATTCCCTGTCTATGGCTCATCAGTTAACAAAAACACAGAATTAGTAACTCTACAATCAAACTCCCTCTCCCTTTCCATAGAGAATGGGAAGCAGCAAATACAGTTTTGAGAGAAATTTAAGTTGTTTTCAAGTCAGATTATGAAAAAACGGGCTTATAATATCCGTCCACACATGCACATCCCCCAAAATACCATCCATGCCCCTACCCCTATTGTAGAATACTGTGCATACTAACCTCTACAATGTCATCATCAAACAAAAGCCAGAAGCCATGACTTTTCACAATAGTAATATAATGTCCTCGGTTGGGACCGCTGCAAAAGAAGAAACAAAGAAGTTATCAAATTAACATTTACTTCTTTTTTGTTGTTGTTGTTGTTGGATTTTTTAACTTTTTTTTCTTTTTTTTGTAAAATTCTAGGGGAAGCCAGGATGGCTCAGGTGGTTAAGCGCTCCCTTTGTAGCCCTGGGAACCAAGGATCAAATCCTGGCCCCAGCCCGTGTGGACCCACATGCTGAACTGAGGTGTGCTTTCCATGTGGGAAACCCCCAGTTTGGTTCTTGCCCCAATTGGGCCCTGACTCGAGGGGCGTGCCTCCCATGATGGTGGCCCCCAACCCAGTTCCTGTCCTACGTGGCCCCCACCCACCTGTGTGGAATAATACCATGTTGAAAAACTGATGACAGACATACAACTCTGGAGACTGCTCTGGGCCCTCCCCCTTCTCTATGTCTTTCTCTGTCTCTGTCTCTCTCTGTCTCTGTCAAAAAAAATAAAATAAATCTCTAAAAATAATTCTAGGAAGCTCTTTATGAAGTGATTTACTAGAAGAAAAACTGTATCATCATAACAGAGAACTTGGCATAGGTCATGTCTGTGTCCACATTCTTTTGATCACAGTTCATGGATAGGTGTCAGATACTGGGGCTGTGCTAGGCATGAGGGAATACAAAGATGAATGAAACATCTGTTTTCTAAGGACTCACAATCCAATGGGGAAAACAGACATTCAAATTCAACAAATACTAATAAGCAATCACAATAATCACAATATACCTACTGTTTTTTTCTTGTATCAGACCCTATTTTGGCTATTAGAGAAAAAAAGCAGTGAACAAAATAAAATGTATTTCTAGTGGTGATGAGTACCACAAAGAAGAAAGCAGAGTAATGGGACAGCGAGAGAAACAGGGAAGCTACTATTCAAGGTAAGAGGTGAAAGGAATCCTCTCTGATAATATGAGATTTAAGCAGAAGGAAATTTCCCTGGAAAAAAGGAGTGGGGCAGGGCAAGACATGTGACTATATGATGGAAGTTCGTTTCGGGAATAGGGAACAGCAAATGCAAAGGTCCGGGGGTGGAGGTGGGGTAGGTAGTCTTGCTGCATTCATGGAACAGTAAGGAGGCCAGAGCAGTTTGACCCAGAGGAAGGTTGAAAGGAGGCGGCCAGAGAGGTGGGAAAAGGGGTAGTAGCATGGTTAAGATTTTAGACATTGCTATGAGTGAGCCTGGAAGACACTGGAAAATTTTGAGGAATGACATGATCTGATTTCAGTTTTAGAAAGGAGTTAACAGTAATGCATAACAATCACTAAAATAAAAAGGTATATATTGCACAAAAGGGGAAAAAGCAGAAAGAATACCGGTAACTAAAAATTGCTACTATGTAGCAATTAGCTACTATGTAGTTAATTTGCCCAAATGAAGGGCTTTAACCCTAAATCTAGAGTTTTGTTTTGTTTTCTTCAATGCACCATTAAAGTTTTAAAGCTGGATTTTCCTGTTTACTTTCCTTAAAACGTTAAGCGCCATGCCAATCACCGGTGACTTGACACTGAACTTTCCGTTTGGATCGCGTCAGTCACCGGTGACCGACAGTATACTTTTCGTGGCAGGCCACGGTAGTGTATGTTAACTGATGATATAAAATTTTAAAAATTACATTCTATTAATAAGTTTTAAATAAGTAAAATGTCTCACTTGTCTTTCCATTTTAAAATGGTTATTCCTTTTTTGTTTTTCTTTGCTATAATTTCTCCCCGTTTAGGGGACATTTTCACGTTCACGGGTAAAGAAAAATCTTTTTCTGCACTGGAACAAGAATCGCAGACAACTGACTGAATACAAAGCATTTCTGAAATAACACATTGTACAAATTGCGGTAAATAACCCCATTAAATATAACAATAAAAAAAAATTGCGGTAAATAATAAATATTCACACAGTAAATACATTCTATATATAAACATTCAGCCTTATTGCAACCTAAACAGATCTCTGGTTGCCAGCATTTCGGTGAAATCTGATATAACAGGCCAAGTGGTAAGTAAGACAAAATAGCCTGGGCGCTTAACGTGTTAAATACAAGAGGGTCCACGTGATCTGTTCCTGCATTTCTTCAACCTTATCCGGCCACTCTTTCCTCCTCCCTCTGAGCCCTAGCCCACAGGTCTCTTCTGTTTTTACACACATTACCCTCACATGCTGGGCCTTTGCACTTGCTGTAACTGACTGAAATGATCTCCCCCCAATGTTTGTGGGCATGGCCCACTTTATCCCTTTGGCTTCAACTCAAATGTCACCTTGGTAGATCAATCTTTGCCAATCACCTTCCCTGAAGAGGTACCTCCCATTGCTCTCTCTCTCATTGCCCTGTTAATTTCTCAGACCATGAATCAAAATCATAAATTATTTTGCAGTAGTTTGGTTTTGGTGGTGGCAGGCTGCTCTGTTTGTTACCTTTCCCACTACATCTTCAGTTCCATGAGGGCAGGACCCCTGTGTGTCTCGCTCACTGCTGTACCTTTAGATCCTGCCAGGAAACCCAGCAAACAAGGGTCCAAAAAATACTTGCAGTGGAAATCAATGAATGAGGCTGTGCTCCCACTGCAACTGTGGGCCAGGAGATCCTGGCACAGAGAAAGAAGGGCTCAGCTACCTGACTTCGTAGATTTCCAGTGCCCCCTGCCAGAAGCCACCTGATCCCCATGCGAAGGCTAGCCCTGCTCCACTTATCAGAACCACCACAGCTCTAGTGGGGAGGAATTTAAAGAATCCTCATTAGCAGCATGCATGACTCGGCACCAACTCATCTTTGCTGCCAGGGCTGCGCTGACCTTGTGGCCCCACTACAGAAGCTGACTGTTCCAGAACCCAACCTCCCAATTCATCCCCCAGTCCCCTAAATGGGTGTCTGCTTTGTCCTCACCAGTACTTCCAAGGGTTAGAGTTGGCACCCACAGATCCATATTGAAAAGCCCCTGAATATTCTATGAATCTCTGTGCTTCTGTTTCCCCATCACCCGTCCACACCACCTGCCTCGGCCACAATACCCTCCAGGTACCAGGCTCTGCATCTGCAAGACCTCCTTCTGACCCCTGCCAGGGGTCCCACCCAGTGTTCATGGCTAGCATCCAGATCACTGGACCCCTGTGTTCTTTAAAAGAATAACCGTTAAGACCTACTCTTCAGAGAAAACACAAAGCTGGCTTATAATTGGCCGATAAACATAACTTACTGGGAACATAAGAAAATATCCAGCGACAATGTTAACATGCACACGATAAAACACGGAGGTGCTTCAGATGTGAAGTTATGGATTCTGATACCACCCACCCTGGTATGGGGCTAAAAATCCATCAATCCACTCCCTCACGTAGAACTGTGCACCCTCCTGGTGATGGTCCTTTCACCACAATCTGATTCAAGAAGACAGAGGAACCAGATGTGCCTGCTGTACGGTGCCCTGTCTAACACCTGCAAGGAACGCCAAAGCTGTGGCTACCCCAGGAGGGAACAGAAACCCCACTGAGCTGAGCAAAGCGTAACAAAAGCTGAATTCTCCAGACTTTTCCACATTAGACATTTCCAAATTATAGAATAAAAAGCGTTTGCTCAAAGGACTTTCAGCAAAATGCTTTGCCCCTCTGTGTCTCGAGGCCTTCTCTGTCTTACCCTCACTTTTTTCTGATTTTAGAACTTCTTATAGAATGTTGGGGAAAGACTAAAAAAATGCACAAAATTTTTTTTGAAGAGTACACTTTCAATTATTCAAAATGCCAAAAAAATTAACTTAGATCTACTACTTCCAGTCTTTATTCATACATCTTAGAACACTTTTGAGATCATATGACATGTGTAACTTGGCTTTTTAAAAATTAAAATCAGAGCATAAGCTTTATTTCTCTGTTATTTCAAACTCCTCCTAAACATCCTTTATATCCAGTGGAGATTTATTTCCTTAATGACAGAACATTTAGGTTACCATTACATTATAATGTATTTTATCTATGTGTATATGCAGGCATATTTAGATTTATCAAGTAATATATAAATAAGAGTTGGGAAGAGATTCCTGAAAGTCCCGTTATTACTGCATCTCACAGCCCAGGAAGGGTGCAGCTGGGTCTATTTCAGCACAGGGACGGCCCTCACACTGCTCATGAGTGCCCCATGGCCGCTGGCCCTTACCTGCCACAGTGAACCACCACAGCCACCAGGTCGTACATGCGGTCCAGGTTCACTGCATCGCTGGAGGTGTTGAAGAGCCGGAGCTCCAGTGGGAAGACCACCCGGTAAGACAGCTTGGTGTACCTGTGTAGCTGCTCCATGTACTTGAACCGCTTTAGGTGCAGGGCCAAAATCATGGGCAGCTTTTTTACTCTCATCCTAAGAAACCACAGAATAGAAAATCAGTTGTACGCAACACATGCTAGGGGAACCGAATTCACTATTGCCTGTTCAAATGGAGAACAGAAAGGGTCTAACCAAGTTCAGTCCAGCATATAACCAAGCCATTCACAAGAATAAAAGTACCCTTGCTTATGTAGAGCTGACCTATCCTACATTCTCCGCTAACTGGAGCTGAATCAGAAGAAAAAAAAAAATGCAATAGTGGGTCTCTGTTTGGTCAAAGGAGACATTCCAGAATTTTTGTAGCCATAAAAATATAATGTGCCATTTCTCTGTCATTGCCTTATGCCTCCCAGGGAGGAACAATGTTTGAACTATCACTTACCCCCACCCCACTCCACCTTGAGATAATGGGGTGGGAGGTGACAGCTATTGAGAAAATGAAGTTGGGAAGAGGACCAGCAGAAGGGTGCGGTCTGAGGACCAATGGGGATGTGCAGACACTATACACTGCTGGTATCAGCACACCAAGCGTGCGAGGCTCACTCTCACTCCTTACTCTGTGCTCTTGGGAAGGTTATTTTTCTTCTCTGGCTCTCAGTCTCCTCATTCATAAAAAACAATGGTTGGCTTAGGGCTACCTTTCCCAAACCAGGTTCAGTAGAGCACTGGAGATGTTAACAGATGTCGCGTTTCTGCGACCCAGTTTGGACACCGCTACTTTCTAATATAAAGCTCCTCCCTGCACTTTACCATACTGAAGGTTTACAGAAATCCACAGTAAAGAAACTATTCTCTTTTGTTTGATGCAGCATCCCCCAAACTTTCATAAACACAGGAAGCTTTTTTTCCTAGATGACCATTAATATCCTTGGTAAAAAGTCACAGAGATAACAGTTTATGTAGATAACTTGGCTATACTACAGGATCTTCCAATCATCTTCCAGGACTCCCTGTTCTATGAATATTCTGAATTAGTGTAAGTGCTGCTCAGCTTGTGCACGTTTTCAGTGAGTATTATTTGAAAAGGACAAATTTTAACACGTTATTCCGGAATCAAGTGAGATAAAACACTGTTCATAAAAATGAGCATAGACATCAGTAGAATCATAACTATGGAAAATCCCATATTTTATAGGAACACATGATATTTTCATGCATAAAACCTTCAGAGCTGAACAGAAAACACATAAGAAGACCTGGGCTGGCCTTAGACCAACTTAAGACTATACGAATGGGAGCAGATGGGCTCCCCTAACCACTAATGAAAGATACTATCAATACCCACCACCTCCACTCCACCTGACACAATGACTAACCTTTTCCAAGTTTTGATGTAACAAGGAAAAATGTGCATGCCAGGGGACAAAGGGATGGGAGTCTGGGCACAAAAATTATTTCAACCTCAGCTCTCTAGATCCCTAAGGGTTTAGATGGCAAAAATAAGTATCTATGAGTTACCTTGAATATTCCACAAGCATGGACAGAATAAATTTAACTCATAGTAAGGCTTCACAGGATAATTAAAATGTCAACTGTCTTGGCTTCCAGGGGAAAATAACAGGGAACCACTGGTTATCTCAGATTGTTCAAGAGCTGAATCTGGCTGGTAGGTGCTGATAAAAAGATGGGCAACCTTTGGTCATACATCAATCCAGAATGTGATAACGTTTTATGATCTATCCATAGAACTGATGTTATTGATTTCATGATTCCTTACTAAATAATTTTTAAAACTACTGTCTTATAAATAAGAATTCCAATGTTTAGGCAATGTTAACAATGTTACTGGGTGACTACTATGTGCTATGAATGTACTATGCTAAGTAACTTTTATAATTCTCCCTTAACTCCAAGAGGACAGTGATTATATTTGATCACCACTTGGTTACCCAGCATAGTATATGACACATAGTAGCACTCAAAAAATATTTATTGAAAGAATAAACAAATGAGCAAACAATCAGAATAATAGACAACTCTCCAAGGTAGGCATTCTCATCCTGGTTTTTACCAGTGAGGAGGCTAACTGACGTCTCCAAAGCTCCCTGGCTATGAGTTCAGGGAACTGGGATTCAAAATCAGATCTGTCGCGCTCCACAGTATGGTTCCGCCTCACAATACAAAGGCACCCCTTGAGCCAAATCCTTTACACACCGTTTCTGGGCCTCCTGTTTGCTGCAGCACGTTTCACAATAATATTTCTGTTCACTACACAGTGTTTCTGTGTTGCTGAAGTCTCTGCAGAGAAAAATATTTTCAACTTAAAAAGAAGTCCAAATTGTATTTGGTAAACCATGTTTTAAACCCTCTATTACCTGTAGGGTAATTTTAAAGTGAATGTGGGGAAAGAAGTAATGAGAAAAGATCCTTTTTATGAGTAGATGCTATGATGTTATTAGAGTATGTCTACTAGACTGGGTTATGATTTCACCGTGAGAGATTTTCAAGTATATTTATATAATGGGATACAGATAGATGCTTCCAAATGATTCAGAAAATTCTCAGGGTTTAACAGAAAATACCTATAAATTGGAGATATAATTATAACAGGAAAATACGAACTAGAGTAAAAGCCCTCCATAAAGTTGGGCCCAAAAAAGTCAATCACATAAAATGGGAGGTGACATAATTATGCAATTAATGAAAAACAGTACATCTCAGGTGGTCTGTATTTTCCAAGAGCACAAAAGTAAAGATAATAAAATTAAACCATATACAACTGTTCTTATATTGACTAAGCATGTCTTACATTATCAGATGACCGATTCCTACCAATCCTCTGCTCCCTATCTTCCCACACCACAGATAGTAAGAACTTTAGCCTACGTGCTTTTGAGAACAAACACCATGAGGATGTTATATCTGTACTTGCCTTATCATGAGGTTTTATTGCACTACCTATAGTTTTCATGTTTTAAATGTCATGGCTTTTCATTCTTTTCTGGTCATCGAGATTCTATTTAACATTCCTGTGGTACTACTTCAAAGGCTGAAAAGGGCATCCAGAATACAGTAATACCCTAGAGATTTTTTTTTTTTTGTATTTCTTTTCTAAGATTTATTTATTGTTTTTGACAGAGAGAGAGAGAGATACAGAGTCAGAAAGAGAACCGAACTGGGGGCACTCCCCAGTTCAGTACATGGGTCTGCACAGGCTGGGGCCGGGCTTCAATCCTTGGTCCCCGGGGCTGCAAAGTGAGCGCCTAACCTACTTAGCCATCCCAACTTCCCCAAGAGTCTTGACGAAGTCTGTGACATTTCCTTATTCATAGGGAGTGTGCTAGCACTAGAATGATCACATTTTATTAAATAGAAAATGTTATTCACTATTTACATAGTGGGAAGGATTCAACCACTTAAACAGAGCTTATAAAAATAAACATATTATTCATTCATTAAATTCCCAAATGTTTACTGACAGTACCCTAGAGTAGGTGCTGGGTATTCAGAGAGCACCTGCCTTCACACAGCTCACAGTCTACCAGACAGGTCTGGTCTACACATTCTACACAGTCATGCAAGTGAGCCACTTACATCTAGTGTTCAGTGCAGGTTAAAAATAAATCCTTTCACATGATTGATTCCTCTGCCTAAAGTCCTCCAACAGCTCCACAGTATACTTAGGAATAAAGCCTGAATTCCTTGCCACAGGGAACAGGCCAGCCATCCTCAGACCTCTCATTGCTCTTTGCCCTCACCTCCTTCACTCTGCTCTAGCCGCACAGGCCAGCCTTCGCCTATAACTCAGGAGCCACATTCTCCCTGCCTCAGGGCATTTGCAGGTGTTGTGTTCTCTGCTTTGACTGCTCCTTTCCAGATGCTTCCATGCCGGCTGCACTCATACAGAGCTCAGTGTAAATGTCACCTCGCTGTGAAAAGACTTCTCTGTCCACTCTTTCCAAACCCACCCAGCCCCTATCTCACTGCTGTCTTGTTTTCTTCTGAGAACTCACCATTATCTGAAACCATCCTCCTATCTTGCTTCCCTCTGTGTGGGCAGTGATTCTAGCTAGGTATCTTGCTCAGTGCTATAGCCTCTAGCACTGGGAACCAGCCTGATGCTCCATGACACTCAATAACATGTGTTGGCTAAATGAAGACAGAAGTGTGGATATGAAGTCCAGCGAAAGGAGAAATGAACTTGAACTAATTCAGGACATTTCTCTAAGGGGTGATACCTGAGATAGGTTCTCAAAAAGGAGAAGGGTGCCAAGTGGATAAGAGTCAAGAACTGTAGAGGGAATGTCTTAGCAGAGGCACGAAGGTAATGCACAGAGTACATTTTTCAGAAGCCACCATAGGCCCTGTGGCTCCGAGTCCCAGTAACTGGTCCCAGTAACTGGTCCCAGCAAGGAAAAAGACATAAATCAGACAGTACTTTTAAGAAACACCATTTCTGGTAGCACTATGAAGGTAGAACTGGATGGGGCCAAAGGCAAGAAAATAATTTATAAGGCAATTATACTCAACCCTCAGGTTTCAAGTACTTGGTGAATAGTCTCAAACTTGGTGGAATATGGGCTGACTCTTCAATAGAGTAACAGATATAAATCTTTTCTTGGTCTGCACAGGATTTATTGAGGTGGGAGCCAGGAAGAGGGGGAAGTGAATATGGGTGATGGTGGAGATTTCACATCCTTGGAATGTCTACCACAGGAGATAAATCTCCTTATTTGGCTAAAGAATCAGAATAGCCAAGGCAAGCAGAGCAATGAGAAAGGAATTAAGCACTTTCTACTCATTTTTATTTCTCAAAGACAGTTTTCTGAAGTATCTGTAGACCCAGATACATGAAAATATAGAAATCAGTACCTAATTTAGAAAACCAATTTACCAATATCCCCCATTCTGCCCAGCCCCAGCTAGCTGAAAGCTCAATGCCATGAGGGACAAGTCAGGTGTCTCTGAGTTGTGAAATGGAAAATGGAGCTAAGTTAGGAAAAGGGGATGAGGATACTCTGAGGCAGACCAGGTCTTTCAGTTGCTTCTGAACAGTTGTTGGAGCAAAAAGGCTGAGGAAATTTTTCAGGCAACAAACGCTGAGAAAATCAAAAGAGAAAGAGAGTAGGCATCTTTCCAACACTCAGGATAAATTGTCAAAGCACAGAAGTGAGGTTAGAGGAAAAGGACAAAAACTCTTTGTGTATTGCCTTAAAAAGAGTCATAGTGGGGAAGCTGGGATGGCTCAGCGGGTTAGTGCTTGCTTTGCAGCCCTGGGGACCAAGGATCAAATCCTGGCCCCGGTCCATGCAAACCCATATGCTGAATTGGGGTGTGCCTCCAGTTCAGCCTCCAGTTCAGCTCTTGCCGGGGCCTATGTGGGAGGCTCCTGGCCCAGTTCCTGCCCTGTGCAGTCCCGCACCCACCTACGGAACGAAACTATGTGGAAAACGAATGCTGTCAACTATGGAGATTGCTCTGGGCCCTCCCCCTTCTCTCTGTCTCTTTCTGTCAAAAAACAATAAAAATAAATCTTTAAAAATAAAAAAAAAGAGTTATAGTGGCAATATAGTACTATTTAAAAACACACATTGGGAACAAATCTAATATGAAATACACACCTCTATAAAGAAAGGAAACTATAAAACCTATGGAGATGTACATAAGAAAATTTTAAAAAATGGATGAGAGAGGGTTGCATATTGTAAAGAAAGCTATCATGTCCAAGTTAATGTCTATATTTAATATATTTTTTAAATCTTAAGTTTTCCATTCAACACATTAGTTTAAAAATTGATTAAAAAAAATTCTCAAGTAATGGTTCCCGACAGTTTTCATGCCGTGAAGCACAGAGCAAATGAATCTACAGAGAAGGGCGCAGGGATAAACAGATGCCCATGGCTCTGCACAGCCTCCAAAGAGCTGAGGGGGTCTACTGACATCTGTAACCCATTTTCCATGGCACACCAGTTGGGAAGAAGCTTTGTATTATAATCGACAGCAGTGGTTCTCTTGGCCGCTCACCTGTGAAGCTTTAAAAACAATCTCAGTCTCCATTGCCTACCCACTCCCAGTCAACTACATCAGAACCTCTACAGGTAGAACCAGGCATTCTTTTGCTTAATGCTTCCCAAGGTTGTTCCAGTGTGCTGAGGGCTAAGCAACCACTATTCCTCATGCTCTGCAAACATTAATCTACATGTGAATCTCCTGGAGATCTTGTCAAAACGCAGATTCTGATTCATTCATTCATTCATTCTTGGGGGAGACCTGAGGTGCTGCAATTCTAACCAGATCCCAGGTGACGTCAATGATGCGAGTCCATGGACCCGTTTGAGTGGCAAAGACCTAGAGCAGTGGTTCTCAAACACTGGTGGTATCAGAATCACCCAGAACATTAATTTAAAATTGAGGCCTAGGCTTACCAAAGTTGAATACGGCCTGGGCCTCGATTTTTACCAACCTCCCCAGGTGACTGTGATACACACCAGAGTCTGAGAACCAATGGTCAGAATATTAAAGAAGATTAAACAAATAAATCCACGAGAAAGACTTACGTGTCAAAGACTAATGTGTGAAATACCATATAACAAGAGCCAAAATGTTAGAATAACAAAACAGAGACACTAATAGGTAAGCCTGTGGTAATGAAGTGTGGTGGGATATATGAGAACTTAGTACATAAAAGAAGTTTCTCACAATGAATAGAAAGGGATTTTCTTTTCTTTTCTTTTTTTTTTTAAGATTTATTTTATTGTTTTTGACAGACACAGAGAGAGACAGAGAGAAGGGGAAGGCCCAGAGCAGTCTTCACTGTTAGACGTCACTGGTTTTCAACATGGTTTCATTCCACACAGGTGGGCGGGGGCCGTGCAGGGCGGGAATTGGACTGGGGGCCTCCTGCATGGGAAGCACACCCCCTCAGTGCCTCGAGCCAGGAGCCAAACAAGAGGTGGGGAGGGGACTGAACTAGGGGCCTCCTGCATGGGGGGCTCACCCCGTCAAGCCAGGGACTGAACTGGGGCGGGGGCCGGGGGGGGCAAGAACCAAACTTGGGGCCTCCTGCATGGGAAGCGCACCCCAGTTCAGCACATGGGTCCACACAGGCCAGGGCCAGGATTCAATCCCCAGTCCTCGGGCTGCAAAGAGAGGGCTTAACCCACTGAGTCATCCTGGCTTCCCCATAGAAAGAAAATTAAAAAAAAAAAATAAGATTAATTTTTTAAATAGAGTTTTGGGAAATTTAATTTTTTTTTTTAATTGTTTTTTGACAGAGAGAGAGAGACAGACAGACAGACAGACAGAGACAGAGAGAGAACTGAACAGGGGGAGCTCCCAGTTCAGCACATGGTTCCACACGGGCCGGGGCCGGGATTTGATACCCAGTCCCTGGCGCTGCAAAGTGAGTGCTTAACCCACTGAGCCATCCTGGCTTCCCCTGAGTTTTGGGAAATTTAAAGGCTACTTTCCTCCTGATACCTAACTAATCTCCTAGCACTAGGAGAATTTAAGAGAGAAAGACAGGGGAAGAGGAAAGCAGAACACAGAGTACTTTGAAGAAAGGTATGAAGGAGCCTGTCACAGGGAGGGACTAAAGCTCTGAGGTAGAAGACAAAAATACCAAAAAAGGCCAAAGAAGGATAACTAAGATAAACTTCTTGTACTTTAAGTTTTCGCCCAAGGCTATCTCTGAACTTTTCAAAAGAAAAAACAAAAAACACGGGTTCTCAGTACCTTCCTATGATATAGATGACTTTCCATGCCTAAGACGCAGGGAGGGCCGAGGGTTGAAATATCAGAATCATAGCTCAGTGACAACATGGATTTAATGGCTTATCTAGACCTGTATACTGAATTTGACCACATTTTATATCACTATTTCTCTGGGACAAAACTCATTGAACACACATTATAATCAAACAATCACTAAAAACCATTCTGAAAGGAGGTAGCAGAAATCCTACATTTAAATCACACAATTTTAGCTTGATTTTTTAAAACTTTTTTTAACATCAAATGAAAGATATAAATATCACATCAGAAGAGATGAAGATTTGATGTTAAAGAAGAAAATTCATAATTCTAATTTTAAAAACAAACCCTCAAGAAAGTAGACAAAATTATACTATGAAAGGGGCCAAAAAAGGTCATAGTCATTCTTTCTCTTTTGTCTGAGAAGAGGCTGATGGCTCAGCTGACAGTCACTTTTCCCTGGGCCTCTCTCTCACAGGTCCTTTTGGAAGAGGTTGGGAAGCTGCCACCCTCACCATAGCACTCTCAACAATAAATGGCAGCACCTGGCAGACTTCCTTTGTTTATGGTGAGAGCTAGGCGTATATGAGAGCAAGACAGTCCAGGTCTAGTTTAAGTACGATATAAAATGGGGCAGGCACTTCAGAAATATCAGCCTGAACAGCCCAATCAGATGACAGTCTCATGTTGTTTAGAAGGTATTCCAAGGCTATTTTGTACTCACCCATCCCAGCTTTAACATCTGCAAATGCCTCTAGCCTGCCTTCATCAGGTATGCATGGCCAATATATACATTTCTCCAGAAAAAAAATGAAAACATAAATCTAGGTTACATTTCTTTATAACAAGGTTCCCCCAAGGTTGAAATTTTAACTAACCAGTTAAAATTTTACCTGGTAGGTCTCCAGCTACAGCCACTGGCATCTGCTCTTTTCAATAGCCCACACATTTCTTAGCAGGGCAGGGAAGCCGTCCACCTCCCTAATTCGAAATTCTCTCTAAACCTTCTCAAAGAAGGGAAATGGGCAAGTAATACCTTCCCTCCCATTTTCTATCTGTAAGTAACTGGCACAAACCTTAACTGTTTCTATTCCCTGTGATCATAAAACCTTGGGGAAATAAAAAATGGCTTCTTTTCACTAGAAGATTAGGAACCTACACTATAAACAGAACCAGTTAGTAAAGAGGCCATGCTAGGCCTTCGAAACGAAGAGGTAATAAACTTGTCCCAGACACTTGGACCTAAGGCATTTGGGCACAAGGGCTAAAATGCCAAACCAATAGAAGTTCTGAGGTAACTATCAGAACAGTATTGGGAGCTTGGGTTCAAACTCCTGGGAAATGGGAGAGCCATCAGCCCCCACCTCATGCAGTACATTATACCCAGATGAACCACGAAGTTGTTTCATGTTGGAGTTGGTGGTTTTGCCTTAAAAGATGACTTACTAACAGTCAACCACCAAGGAATTCCAAGGACAATTCTGTCACCTGATTCTTAATGATAAAAATCAATAGTGTCTTGTTATGTATGACACTACGAGTATAAATTGTCTCTGAGCTGTGGTATCCTAAGCAACGGGGAGGCCCACTTGATCACTCAGTCTACACTGGCACCCCCACTATCAGGAACTCACTAGACCTGTTAATTCCTTCAAAGCACTGATCACTGTCAGCAGATTCCACCAGAATGTAAGCGCTGCAAGATGTGTATCTGATGCTCATTCTACCTGGTGTCCAGAACAGGGCCAGGTTAATTATAAGTACTCACAATCTCTTGTTAGAAAAAGGAGAGGGAAGGAGGGTGTGAGAAAGGGAAAAAAGAACTATGTCTTTGTAGCAACTTTGAGCATATTTTCAATATATAATATCTACAGTGATCCTGGGCATGTGCTGTTCTTACACTCCTGGCTCCTCACCTACACTCAGCCCTAACAAGGAAGAATTTCTTCCCACGAATGATCTCCATACAATGCCGAAAGATGGAAAAAAAGGCCATTCCCTCATTGGCTATCAGCTCAAACTGCATGATTTTTAAAATAATAGAATAGGTAGCTTAGAAAAAGAAAGTAATAGCAGGCATCCATAACATTCATTAACTTAAATGTGTGATTGTGTGTGTGTAAGAGAGGGAGAGACTAATGAAAGCCTCTTTAATACTGTACATTTGTGTTAAAGACTAAAAACTTATTTTTAAACTTAATAACTAATGGCTTTCATTCGATCCTCTTTCTTCTCAGCCAAGACTCTTCTCCAGACCACATATACTTATTTTTACTCTCTCTTGGAAAATCAGAAATAGAAAATAGGACTATATCGGTTTAACAGAAAGTAGATTATCTCTTTAAGAAACACAGGTTATCTTTCCCCTACTTATTTACTAGCCTGATCAAAAGCTCAGACTACAGTCAGAATTCACGAAATTACCTTAAGCAGTGGGTAATAGATGTATTCTGCTCCACATCAACAGAAAGGTCAAGAAAATCTTCATCTTTGCTACTAACCTGAAGGAAAAATATAATAATAATAAAGAAAAAAATGTATTAGGCCCAAAATAAAAAGACATTATAAAGTATCTTGTGAATACTTACAAGTAATCAAAATACGTAACTACATCAAAAGTCCTGTGTGGGTGTGTATGCTCACTGACAATCAGAGTTACCTTGAAAACAACCCTATCTGCAGAAATTCTAAATTCCCTTAAAATCACCCCCTTCTTCCTGAGTCTTGTCATTCAAATTGCATGAGGGGCCAGGTAACCGAATGTGCAACAAGGCTGAAAAGTCATACTAGATACACATGCAGCTGTCCTCTGACCCAAGAAGGGTCTCATTTGCAGAACCCTGTGCTGTCTGTGATTACAATTGAAACTTGTAGCTGGCCTGCAGCCTTGGCTTACAAAGGCCCACTGTACTGTAGACAGCTATTAGCCAAGTCAGTTCACTGGCCCTGGCTATTTCTTAGCCTTCCACAGCTCTCCTAACACCAATTCTGGGTCTCCTAGTTATTGAAACTCACCAAGTAAGGGTTTACATTCAGCTGTTCACCAGGAAGCCTAACATTTTACTGTCTTGTTGTGGGGGGGATGAACTATTCCAGCAACAACTTTGAGGTACTCAATCAATTGGCAGCAAAATGAAAATAATCCTTCACTAAGAGTGACAATTACCCTATGACCCAATACTCCACTGCTAGGAAATTATTTAAAGAAATATTAGAGATATGAACAACCTTTAATACTTTTGTAAGTATACATCAGAATAATATGTATTGAGTTAGACTGCCCAGCTCCGCATCCTATCACAGCCCACTATAAAGTGTAGGGCATAAGGCTAATTACTTAGTCTCTTTGTACCTCAGTTTCCTCACCTGTAAAGTGAGGACAGTAAGAGTATCTATTTTATAAGGTTGCTTTAAAAATGCTATTAAGATAACAACAGGACAAGGGCTTTATGAAGTAAGCACTCGGGGATGCAAGATGGCTCAGTAGGGTAAGTGCTTGCCTTATAGCCCTTGGGTTCGAGGATCAAATTCTGGCCCATGCAGACCCATATGTTGAACTGGGGTGTGGCCCCCAGTTCAGTTCTCACCAGGGTGAGCTTCCCATGTGGAAGATCTACAGTTTGCCCCCAGGTTGTGGAGGCATGCCTCCCATGCGGGAAGCTGCTGGTTCAGTTCTCACACCCCATCCCCAACCCCCTACCCCCAGTTTGGCCCCTGGCTTGAGGGGACGTGCCTCCCATATGGGAGGCCCTCAGTCCGGTTCCTGCCTTGCACAGCCCCCACCCACCTGTGTGGAATGTAACTATGTTGAACACTGATGATGTACAACTATGGAGGCTGCTCTGCCCTCCCCCCTCCCCTTTTCTATGTCTCTCTCTCTGTCAAAAATAATAAAATAAATCTTTTAAAAATATTACAGAAAGCCAAGTTTAAAAAGCAAATCTTAGAAACACCTAGAGAAAAATGACACATTATAAGAGAATGACTCAGAAGCTGACCTCTCATCAGAAATTCTGGAGGTAAGAAAATAGCGGAACAACACCTTCAATGTGATAAAAGAAAAACCTACCAATGCAGAATTCTTGTATCTCATAAGCATATCCTTCAAGAATGAAGGCAAAATAAAAAGAATTCATTAACAGAACTGCATTACCAAAAAGGTTAAAGGAAATTCTTCAATCCAAAGTGAAATGATACCAGATAGAAATCCAGATCCTCAGACAGATTGAAGAGCATCAAGAATGGTAATTAGGCTGACGCCATCTTTCCCTCTTTCGGTGTCAGCCCGGCCATTTCTCGGCCATTTCTAATAAACTCTCTCGCTAAACCAAAAAAAAAAAAAAAAAGGTAATTATAGTACTGTTCTGTAGGGTTTATAATATATGTAAATTTAATACATATAACAGCTATAGCATAAAGGACAAGGTAGGCTGAAAGGGCAGAAGTAATATGCACCTAGACAGTTATAAGCTTTCTATGTTTTATGTAAAATAGTAATATTATTAACTTTAAGTGCATTGTGAAAAGTGAAGATTATAATCTCTAGGACAATCACACATGCGCGCACACACACACACACACACACACACACAAACATATATATTCAAATAATATCTTTCTTAAAAAGCAGAGAAGGAACATAGAAACAAAATACAGAGGGGAAAATAAATACAAAACAAATAGTAAAATGGGAGCCTGAAGCCCAACCATATCAAAAATTATACTAAGCATAAACGAAATAAACATTTTAAGTAGAAGACAGAAACTGCAGAATGAATGTCTTTTTTTTTTTAAGATTTAATTTTTATTGATTGAGAGGAGGTGAGAGACAGAAAGAGAAGTGGAGGGCCCAGAATAGTCTCCACAGCTGCACATCATTAGTTGTGACATGGTTTCATTCCACATAGGTGGAGGGGTTGCAAGGGGCAGAAACTGAACCAGGAGTCTACCCCATGGGTGATGAGAAACTTTGCCGCCATCTCAGCAGTTACCAGTTGCACACAGTTTAAAGATTTATTTTTATTGTTTTTGACAAAGAGAGACAGAGAGAGAGATACAGAGACAGAGAGAAGGGGGAGGGCCCAGAACAGTCTCCATAGTTGTACATCATCGGTTTTTCCACATAGTTTCATTCCACAGGTGGGCTTGGGGCTGCACAGGGCAGGAATTGGACCGGGGTCTCACCCCGGTGAGAACTGAACTGGGGGCACTCCCCAGTTCAGCATATGGGTCCGCACAGGCCGGGGCCAGGATTCGATCCTCGGTCCCTGGGGCTGCAAAGTGAGCGCTTAACCCACTGAGCCATCGTGGCTTCCCTTGCACCATAGTTTAGCATATGGATTTGCATAGGCCACAGCCAGTATTCAATCCCCAGACTTCGCGGCTATAAGGCAAGCGCTCAACCTGTTGAGCTATCCCAGCATCCCCCCAGCATGGATGTTTTTAAAAAGCAAAACCAGCTATATACTATCTACAACAGCTAAACTTTAAATATAAAGATACAGATAAATTGAAAATAAATAAATGAAAGAAATATACTATGCAATGAGTCAATGTAAGTATGTAGTGGACTATACTAATATCAGATAGAGTTTAGACAAAATTATTATGAGAAATAAAAAAGGACATTTCCTAAAATTTGGGTCAATTTACTAGAAAAATAATAAAAAATATGGAAGGCCTTTATAAAAGAGCCTCAAAGATACATGAAGCTGGAACACTATTCACCAATAAAAAGAAATGAACTATATGCTACAATACAAATGAACCCCTAAAAGCTTATTTAAGTAAAAGAAATCAGACACAGAGGCCCACACATTACATAATTTTACTTATATGAAATGTCCAGAAAAGGCAAATATTTAAAGACAGAAAGTAGCTTAATGGTGGCTTGCAACAGAGATTAACTGCCAGATACAAGGGATCTTACTGGTGTGATGTGAATGTTTTAAAACTGGACTATGATGGACTCTTCAAGAAAAAAAGAGGACTCAAATAAAATAAAAAATGAAAGTGGAGAAGTAACAACAGACACCACAGAAGTACAAAAAATTATTGAGCTACTCTATGCCATCAAATTTAACAATCTGGAAGAAATAAAAGGATTCTTAGAAACACACAAGCTTCCAAAGCTTTACCAAGAAGAAATAGAAAATCTAAACAGACCAATTACTAACAACAAAATTTAATGAGCAATCAACAAACTCCCAACAAAAGTCGTGGCCCAGATGGCTTCACAGGTGAATTTTACTGAACATTCAAAAAAGAATCAACACCTAGTCTCCTCAAACTATTTCAAAAAATCCAAAAAGAGGACAGGCTCCCAAACTCGTTTTATGAGGCCAGCATTACCCTGATTCCAAAACCAGATAAAGACGCTACAAAAAAACAACAACAAAAAAAAAACTATAGGCCAACATCCCTAATAAACATGGATGCAAAAATTCTCAACAAAATATTAGCAAGGTTGGTTCAATATATGGAAATCAATCAATATAATACGTCACCTAAACTATATGAAAAATAAAAACCGTATGGTCATTTCAATAGATGCAGAAAAAGCATTCAACAAAATCCAGCAGCCATTTATGATTAAAAAAAAAAAAAGTCAGCAAAGTGAAAATATAAGGTACATATCTCACTATAATAAAGGCTATATATGATAAACCCACAGCTAACATTATACTCAATGGGGAAAAACTAAAATTATTCCCCTTAACACCAGGAACAAGACAAGGATGCCCACTGTGACAACTCTTATTCAACACAGTACTGGAAATCCTAGCCATAGCAATCAGACAAGAGAAAAGAAATAAAAGGCAGCCTAATGAGAAACGAAGAAGTAAAACTATCATTATTTGCAGATGACATGATACTATATTTAGAGAAGCCCAAAGATTCGACCCCAAAATTACTGGATCTGATAAAGTAATTTAGTAGAGTAGCAGGATACAAAATTAATATCCAGAAATCAGTTGCATTCTTATATACCAATAACAAACTAGTGGAAATAGAAATTTAAAAAACAATCCCATTTACATTGCATCGAAAAAAAATATACCTAGGAATAAATTTAATCAAGAAAACAAAAGACCTGTACTGAGAAAATTATAAGACACTGAAGAGAGAAATCAAGAATCATACAAATAAATGAAAACACATACCATGCTCATGGATACAAAGAATTAATATAGTTAAAATGGTTATATTACCTAAAGCAATCTACAGATTCAATGCAATTTCTATCAAAATACCAATGACATTCTTCACAGAACTAGTAACAAACTATCCTGAAATTTATATGGAACCACAAAAGAACTAGAATAACCACAACAACCCTGAGAAAGAACAAAGTGAGAAGAACCACACTACCAGATATCAAATTATACTACAAGGTCACAGTTATCAAAACAGTATGGTATTAGCATAAAAATAGATACATAGATCAATGGAACAGAAGAGAGAACCCAGAAATAAAACCAGGTTTATATGGTCAATTAATCTATGACAAAGGAAGCAAGAATTTACATTGGAATAAAGATAATTTATTCAACAAATGGTGGTGAAAAACTGGATAAATACATGCAAAAGGATAAAACTGGACCACCTTCTTTTACCATATACAAAAATAAACCCAAAAGAGATTAAAGACTTAAATATAAGACCTGAAACCAAAAAATTCCTAAAATATAGGACTTCTCAGACATTAGCCTTAGCAACAACACCTTTAATAATAGATCTCCACAAGCAAGAGAAACAAAAGAAAAAATAAACAAATGGGACTACATCAGACTAAAAAGCTGTTTGTTTTTAACAGCAAAAGAAACCATCAAGAAAACAAAAAGACATCCTACAGAATGGGAGAAAATAATTGCCAGTGAGGCATCCGATATAAGGTTAATATCCAAAATTTGTAAGAAACTTATACAACCAAACAGAACAAAAACAAACAATCCAATTAAAAATGGACAGAAGACCTGAATAAACATTTCTCCAGAGGACAATACAGATGGCCAATAGACGCATGAAAAGATGCTCAACATCACTAATCATCAGAGAAATGCCAATCAAAACTACAATGAGATACCACCTTACTCCTGTCAGAATGCTAACATCAATAAGTCAACCAACAAGTGTTGGTGAGGATGTGGAGAAAAAGAAACCCTACTACACTGTTGATGGAATTGCAAATAGTCCAGTTACTCTGGAAAATCGTATGGAGGTTCCTCAAAGAATTAAAAATGGAACTCCCTTACAATCCAGCAAATTCTATTTCTGTATATTTATCCAAAGAATTCCAGAACAGTAATTCAAAAAAATGTATGTACCCCTATGTTCACTGCAGCATTACGCACTATAGCGAAGATATGGAAACAACCTAAATGCCTATCAACAAATAATTGGATGAAGAAGCTGTGGTACACACAACAGAGAATTATGTGGCCATAAAGAATAAGATCAGATCTTTTGCAACAAGGTAGATGGAACTAGAAAATATCATGCTAAACAAAATAAGTTAGACTAAGACAAACACCATATGGTCTCACTTATATGCAGAATCTAAAAAACAGAATAAATGAACAATCAAAACAGAAAGAAAAAAAAAAACAAACAAAAACTCATGCACACGGAGATAATAGTACGTAGTTGCCAGAGAGGGAGAGGGATTCAAGTATATGGTGATGGGAAAAAACCTGACTCTGAGTGATAAGCTCATCATGCAACATTTAGACAATGTATTATAGAATTGTACACCTGGAACCTATGTAACTTTACTAACCAATGTCATCCCAATAAATTTAATTTTTAAAAAATGGTTAAAATGGTTTAAAGAAACTGGACTATGATGATAGTTCCACAACTCAGTAAATTAATTTGTAAAATTCACTGAATGTATAAATTTTATGGTATATAAATTATACCTTAACAAAGTTGTTTTTAGAAGTAAAAAATTGCACAAAGCAAAAACTGTCAATTAAAGGAAGAAATAAGACAATCCCACAATTATAGTTAAGTATTTTAGCAACTAGTAGAAAAACTAGGTGGGGGTGGGGGGAGGGGTCAAGAATAACATGGAAGATATGAATAACTCTATCAATCACCATGACCTACTGACAATTATAGAATACTACATCCCAAAACTACAAAATATACATTCTTTTCTATTCAGTGGTTCTCAGCAACGAAAACTTAAGTCTTCCATGGGCCACCTGGTAATGTCTAGAGACATTTTCATTGTCACATCTTGGGGCATGGTACTGCCTCTGGCAGGGAGAAGCCAGAGACGCTGCTAAACAACCTGTAACACAGAGGGCAGCACCCCACAACAAAGAATTAGCTGATCTTAAATGTTAATAGTTCTTTTTTTTTAATATATTTTTATTTATTTTTATTTTTGACAGAGAGAGAGAGAGAGAGAGAGAGAGATACAGAGACAGAGAGAACTGAACTGGGGGAGCTCCCAGTTCAGCATATGGTTCCGCATGGGCCGGGGCTGGGATTCGATCCTTGGTCTCCTGGGCTGCAAAGTGAGCGCTCAACCCACTGAGCCATCCCAGCTTCCCCAAATGTTAATAGTTCTAATACTGAGATACTCTGTTTTCAAGTACATTTATCAGGATAGACCACTGTGCTAGGATACAAAATATATCACAATAAATTTAAAATGATTTAAATCATACAGAATATACATTTAAAACCACAATGGTATTAAATTCTAAATCAGTAACATTAAAATATCTAGAAAAATCCCAAATATTAAACAGAATACTTCTAAGTAATGAATGCATGGATCAAAGAAAAAAAATCACAAGAGAATCAGAATATATTTTGAACTAATGACAACATATATCAAAATTTGTGTGATGCAGCTAAAGCAGTGCTTAAGGGAAATTTTATAGCTTTAAATGTGTATACTAATAAACAATAGAACAGAGACCATCTTTTCTGCTTATTCTAACTGCTCTATCCCTAGGACAGAAAATAACTTTCAGCATTCAGTACGTACCCAATAAGTATTTAGAAAATGAGTGAATGAATAACAACAAAAGACTGAACAAGAGGAAAAATATAGCTAAATGCCAACAGAAGCATTTGGGTGGCAGAACTATGAAGAATTTTGTTTTTTATACATTACTCTGTTTTTTGTTTTGTTTTGTTTTTTTAATTATCCACAGGTATTATATTTTTTAATTAGCAAAACTTTTTAAACCTAAATGGCCTTTCTGGTGGGGGGAGATTATAGCCAATAGAAATCATACATATTAATAATTTAAATACCTAGGATCAGGTTCTACTAAAGCAAGGGTCCCCAACCCCTGGGCCATGGACTGGTATTGGTCTGTGGTCTTTTAGAAACAGGGCCACACAACAGGAAGTGAGCAGTGAGCAAGCAAGTGAAGCTTCATTGCATTTATAGCCATTCCCCACAACTCACATTACAACCTGAGCTCTGCCTCCTGTCAGAACTGTGCATGGGAGGGATCTAGGTTATGAAAAGCTAATGCCTGATGATCTGAGGTAGAGCTGAAGTGGTGATGCTAGTTAGCAATGGGGAGTGGCTGCAAATACAGACTAACATTAGCAGAGGTTTTGAAAGAGACTAGTAGGTCAGGGCCTTCTTTCTCCCAACTGGTACATGATCACCTATCTCAGCTTTCATAAGACTTTGAGCATTACTTCCCAAACACACAAGACCCCCCAAACTGGGAAGGAATGGATCCTCAACCCATTTGTGAATAAGCCAAGTGAATTGACTTTGTCTGTACTAGAAGAGGATCTGGCTTGAGATCGCAAATCACAGTGGCCCTAAAGTATGTCCGAGACAACTTCAAATGTCTAAACATTCTCAATT